>JARQOC010000002.1:107408859-107441705 GCA_033576535.1 Allobates femoralis
CTATGGTCCGAGCGTTCTGGACTCCCAATGCTAAGAATCCTGGCCTGCAGCCACCCGTGAGAATGGCACATTCTTTTGTAGTGCCATTTTCAAGCACTTTACCAGCCTCCTCCAGCAGCCCTGGTGGGGGTGGCATACTGGGTAATAAAGGAGTTATTGACAGATTTGTATTGACATCTGATACTGAGCCTGAAATTCATGGTGTCATGCCAATTTTAGACCCAGCCACCATGAATTTCTAGTAAAAAGTAAAAAATACAACACAGAGAGAAAACATTTTAATAGAAATAAAACACAAGACAACCCAATTTCCTATATTCAATTAACAAAAAACCCCTCCCTTTGACGTAATTCACATATCTCTGTGAGAGGACACACGTCCGCTCAGAAAGACGAGCAGGTTCACATTGACATTCCGACCATGTGAAAAGGTCACCTAATTTCACATCTGAGCCATGTCAGGAGTGAACTTAGATGACCCCATGAACAGCATGACAACACACGGAGCACAGCCCTAAGGTGAGTGCTTCTCTCACTCACTTACCAGTCTGTGACCACTCTATGTGCCAGCATAGATTTGCGTTGGGCAAAACAGTCAGGTAGTTACCGTGTTTCCCGATAATAAGACACCCCGATAATAAGACATAGTGGGGGGTCGGGGGGGCTGGCTAATATAAGCCATACCCCGAAAATAAGACATAGTGGGACTTATTTTCGGGGAAACACGGTATAAGACAGGGGGGTGGCGTGGGGGGTGGAGGGGGCGCTGTGCAGTATTTCCTACCTTGTCCCCCGTTCTGCAGTGCCTCCGGTGTCCTCCGTGCCGACCGCTGTGCTGCCTCCTCGATCCTCTTCTTCTGTGCTGGGGTGTCCTCTGTGCCTTCCGGTGGGGTCCTCACTCTGTTCCCGGTCTGCTGTGCCTTGTGGTTCCCCTTGCTTCAGTTCCATCATCATCGGTGCTGGGGGCCGCCATCTTCCTTCTTCCCTCCGCCCCCGGCCAGTGATGTCAGAGTGATGTCAGTGCAGGCCGCGCTGTGATTGGCTTAGCAGGCTCAGCACCCGTGACACGTGATCAAGGGTGCTAGCCAATCACAGCGCGGCCTGCTCTGACATCACTGGCCGGGGGTGGAGGGAAGAAGGAAGATGGCGGCCCCCAGCACCGATGATGATGGAACTGAAGCAGGGGGAACCACAAGGCAAAGCAGACCGAGAACGGAGCGAGGACCCCACAGAGGACATCCCAGCACAGAAGAAGAGGATAGAGGAGGCAGCACAGCGGTCGGCACAGAGGACACCGGAGGCACTGCAGAACGGGGGATAAGGTAGGAAGCTGTGTGTATGTGTGTGTGTGTATGTGTATATATGTGTGTGTGTGTGTGTGTGTGTGTGTGTATGTATGGGTATGTGTATGTAAGTAGGCTGGTGGCTGCCAATATAAGCCATACCCCGAAAATAAGACATGGGGCCACTTTTGGCCCCCCAAAAAATATAAGACAGTGTCTTATTTTCGGGGAAACAAGGTAGTAACTACCTGATAGTTTTTAGGCCCAAAGTAAAAAAAATTAGATAGTATAGAATAACTTATTTTAAGTGTTTTGAGTCAGCATTTGGGGAAAAGCTTCTGTTCTATAGGAGACTTCAGAGCCTGGACTGCACTGTAACATAACAAGAATGTCCTTGTGTGACCGTACCTCAGGAATAAAAAGCTAGATGTGTAAACTCTTCACACTATTTGCCTTGCGTGTTTTTTTCTTTAGAACAGCTAATGTAATTACTGACAGCATGAGTTTTGACTTCTCTCGGTATGCTGGCGCATTTCCAAGAAAGGTACTTTCTGATAGTGTATTGGTTAGTTTGCTAACCTATACAAAATGTTTCTTTTTTTCTGCACTGGTAATTTGTTTTTGAAACTATTTCCTTTAAAACTTATCGAAACCAACAGTGAGAATTTTTTTTCTATTTCTTAGGCCATGTGCGCACATTGAGTATTTGATGAGTTTTTTCCCCTCAGTTTTTGTAGCTAAAACCAGGAGTGGAGCAAACCGAGGAAAAGTATAAAGGTACTGTCACATGCTGCCATATCGCCATAGATTTGGTTAGCAATTCCCGAATTCGACGATGTGGAAACCACATCGCCTGGTCATACAGGCATGTGACTGGGAGATTCTGCGGTGATAAATCGCCGGTGGTGTTTCGCTTGATTGCTCTGCACTGCAGTGAAATCAGGTGTCATCCACCAGGCAATTTCAGCTCATGGTGGCGTGTGACAGGGCGAGGACAACGTACACAGTGACCGTGAAAGAAATCAAGTAGGCGTGCTTGGATGCTGTGTTTTTCGCGTCACATCTGTAGCGATTGGTGGATGATACTGCATTCCGATTGGCTGTCCATGTCCGAGGCGCCTTATTTGATGACCCATGCATTCCCACAAGGCTGACCAATGGGAACGCAGTTACGTCCACCAATCGCAGTGATAGGGACACGGTGGAAAACACTCTAGCATGCCCCTATCAAAACAGTATGGCGACATCGCTGCTACGATTGTGCCGTGTGACACTGTGATGTGTGAAGGGAAGATTGCTTCCGGTCTTCTGCAGGTGATTTCCGGAACACATGATCGCCGAAGATCGCACGCTAGATAGCTACGTGAGACAGCTCCACAGCAATCTGAAAAAAGTGCCCAAAACGTGTGCGCTCACGTCAATTTGCCGGCGATATGGAAGCCATATAGTGGTGTGTGACGGTACCTTAATAGAAACAAGTCACCACTTCTGTATTTATCACCCACTCCTGGTTTTGGCTTTTAAATACTGAGGTAAAAAATTGATCAAATGCTGACCGTGCTTCTCTTGTGCTGCACATTCACTGTAGATGGCTGTATCCTAAACTTTTTTATAATCTACCTAGTTTTAAGTCTGTGCAACGAATTGTGTGAGGCAGTGGCTATTGATAGCCAGAAACGTGAGGCAGTGAATCAGTAAAAAGTTCAATCTAACAGTCTTTATCTTCATACAATACACACTTTAACAGCCCTGGACATATGGAACTGCAGCCGGTTCGCTCACCTGTGTCAGCACACTGTAGGAACCTCAGGTGCAGGCATGGTCTTGCTTCCAGTGTCCATTTGACTCCTGCACCACTGTAGGAATCTTGGGTGCAGGGTCTTGCTTCCTATGTCCGACTGACACTTGTTCAGGTCTCTAGTACTTGTCTGTGTTAGCCCCACACAGAACCTGCTTCTCTGCAACCTAGATTGGACTGAGATACATCCTATCCTTTGCTACAGGTTTAAATAGGATTCATAGCCATGGGCCACTTACAAGACTTGGGCTGGAGGGAGAGATACATCCCACTACCATCATACAGAGATCTCCAAAACTAAAAACCCCAATCAGGTTTCTAAATGACTGAGTTAATTAACTTGACCCAGTTCACACTCACTTTTTTTTGCATTGCACTCACAGCAATAACTGTGAATACAACACACTCTCAGAACACATTCTGAGGGATACATAGTGCTTCTCGCATATTACACCTTATCACTGCCTCACAATTGCTACATCCACAATTTGTGATCCATTTCTGGTCAAGAGAAATGTTTTCTCATTTAGAGATTTTATTGACCCTTGTTTCTTTGCTCAACACTGCCTTTAACTATTGTACTACTGATTGCATCACTCTGCACAATGCAACCATATTGTAATCTCCACTGAAGTGTTGTAGAAGTATATTGGTGTTATATAATGATTCTGTGCTGATCCTCCAGTGGTCCTGACAATCTTTCTTGACCCCTGGCCAACATACATATGTCATTACATCCATGTCCACTTCAGTCACGTGCTATATACTGTCATCCTGACCCTGCACTGAATGGTGGTTCTAGTGTAGTCTGCACCTGTGACCATTGTGACCATTGTGGCCACTGATTAGCTGCAGCGGTGACATGCCGATCACTTGTGACACTGACCAGGAGAACTAATAGAGAATCTGCATTTGGTCATGAGAGCAAAGAAGAGCTGGATAGCATTTATTAATTTCTCATGCAGCTGTTTTTATTTTTTTTTGCCAAGTTGGTACACAATGTGGTTTTATAAATACTGTTTATCCATCCATACCTTCACCCACTTATATTTATTATACTTATATATAAAATTTAAATAAATCTCATTCTACGTTCTGCATTATTGTCCCTCCATAAGGCACTGTCTTGTGGAAGTGTTCTCCTCTAGAATGCAGTATCTGAAAGGGAAGGGGTCGCCAACCTCGGGAGCCACATATGGTCTAGCATACAGCTATGAAGAGCTGGTCTCCAGATGATGACTTTTATGAGTAGACCCACACAGAAGTACATATGTAAATCTCATATATTGGCATTGGGGATTTAGTGATAAATTACGGATGGTGATTTGGAGACAGGATTGTACTACCTGTCACAAGAGGTCTCTGAAGCTGAATGTGACAGCATGATGGAAGTACTTAATGCAAATATACTGAGTGGGGGTAAAGTAGGAAGCCCTGGATCTTGGTATAAGACCTTAGTGTGATCTGTGTGGAAAAGCTTTGACTGTCAATATACCGTAAATAGGGGTTCTAGGTGTCATTATACCAGTAATGGGGCTCTGGGTGTCATAATACAGGTCATGGGGGCTCTTGGTGTCATTAAACCGGTAACTGGGGTTCTAGGTGTCATTATACTGGTAATGGGGGCTCTGGGTGTCATTATACTGGTAATGGAGGTTCTAGGTGTCATTATACCAGTAATGGGGGCTCTGGGTATAATTATACAGTTAATGGAGGTTCTGGGTGTCATTGTGCTGATAATGGGGCACTGGGTGTCATTATACCAGTAATGGGGGCTCTGGGTGTCAATTATACCTGTAGTGGAGGCTCTGGGTGTCATTATACCAGTAATGATGGCTCTGGGTGACATTATACCTGTAATGAGGGCTCTGGGTGTCATTATACCTGTAATGGGGTCTCTGGGTGTCATTATACTAGTAATTAGGGCTTTGGGTGTCATAATAAAGGTCATGGGGGCTCTGGGTGTCATTATACCAGTAATGAGGGCTCTGGGTGTCATTATACTGGTAATGGGGGCTCTGGGTGTCATTATACCGGTAATGGGGGCTCTTGGTGTCATTATACTGGTAATGAGGGCTCTGGGTGTCACTACTGAGAGGGGAACGAGAGCCGGATGTGACTCTCAAGGTCAGACTATTGGGGACTTCTGTGATAGCGCATGTCTTGCATACAGGTGGAACAAGAGATATATAAACTCATAATAAACCTGATTAGCAAAGCCTTTAGACTTAGTATGTATTCAGAGTATTTGCATTATTTCTATCACATTTATTATTCATTTAGACATGTCCATCAAATTCAGGGAAATGAACAGGGTTTAAAGGAACTCTAGTTATTCCTTGTAGACCCAGATCAATTTCCGCTAATAGGAAAACTATTTGTTTGTGAACACGTGTCAATGTGATTTCATGTTCAATATAGTATGATATAATATTGTTGTGTCTTTGATTTACCAGTATTTTCCAATGCATTAACAGCAAAAAAGTTCCTGAAACATTGTTTCGTTTAATTACTAAAATATAATGAAAACTTATAAAATAAAGTTCACTCTTAGGGTACCTTTACACGTCACAACATTGCATGCAATTTCACTTGCAACTTACTGGTTGCATGGAAATCAAGGACTCATTGTTCTATTTTGTTGCTGTGTACAAATGGGACATTGTGTCCATGATTTCACTGCAACCAGTAAGTTGCAAGTGAAATTGCATGCAATGTTGTGACGTGTAAAGGTACCATTACAGTAGTAGCTTTTCCTCTACATTTTAAAGACTTAATTCATTATTAAATTGTAAAACGTACAAATGTCCCAAAAGTCATCATATGAAGTATTTCAGATTAGGCCAACTTGACTGTTAGAAGACTGTTTTTAGTCGTTTTTTAGAGCTTGTGAGTATACAATAAACCACTAGATGGCGATGAACTCCACCTGATTCCCATTGTCTGCTGTATCGACATCAGTCTATGGGAAATATACTTTGCATTTTTAAGGTATCTGACATGATGTGTTTTAAGAGCTCAGGTGTCCATAAAACCTGTCACTTTGCTGTCTTAGGGTATGTTAATATGTGTAAATTAATATAGTTAACACACCCCGAGAATGGGATGTTGTAATATTAATATTATTATTACTATTACTATTATTATATTATTTTTTATCTTTTCAGGGAGTAAAAATTAAAGGTAATTTGGTAGATGAAACACACTACTACAGTTGTAGAAAATCATTTTTTTTCTCTTTTACAATTTTCGTTTGCAGTATAAAGGGATCATATTTGTGATAGATGGTGGGCACGAGCCCATAATGTCTAAATTCACCCCAAACTCATGGTATGACCTGATGCAGCAGCCCCCAAGCCCCGCTCACAAACTTGTCAGTAGATCGTAGGCCCCTACATACGGTTGTATAATACACATATGTGATTAATGGCCCTTGTCATCTATGCTTCCGGAAAAATGGAAATCTGAAGATCCCCATAAATGATAAGGGGTACATGTGGTATCTGTGCAGAAAATGGGGGCTCCTTCACCTGACCCTGTCTGCATTATGCTTGGAATCTGTTCTTTCCCAGATACCACACAAACCCGTTATAACCTAGGACTGCTCACATGTCCATTTATTACCGGAAGAACGGATCCATGTGCCATCTTTGTGCTGTACGTGTTTAAATGGTTTGTCCGGTCTAAACTGATCATTCTGCACTCACTCTATGTGACTGCAGACTTATCAATCGTCCCAGCGCCCACACTGTGTGCTGCAAGGATTCGCTGGTTACTAAACAGGGAACAGACCGCGATTATGTGGCAGAGGAAACAAAAGGAGACAACACCAAGTTCAGAAAAAGCCAGTCAGCCAAGTGAATCCAGAGAGTCACGTTCAGTCAGAAGGAGAGGCGAAAACACCATCATACAGGACTGATAGGGCACGGACCTGGCGACCTGTGCTACCACGAGGTTTATCCCGGTCCCGGGCTGTAGACTGTGGTGAGAGAAGGAAGGAGTCCAAGGTGTGCTCGAATTAGCGAGGACACTGAGGGACTGGACTGGAACCAGAGTGCCGGCTCTGCTGCCGTGATCTATGTTCCAACCTTGAACACCGGCGGGGTTCAGAGTCTTTATGTCACACCACCCAACCTCTGGCACAGTGAAAAGAAGGCTGCCATATTAGGGTTAGGGGACCCGGAAAGTCGCCCACTAAAAGTCCGTGGCCACTGGATCGTAGCTAGCGTGCGGACAGACCGAAAGGCCCATGAAAGGAACACAAAACTGCTTATACTACACCGGAACCACCACTGTACTGTCTGTAAACTAACCATCTGCCGAGAAAGCGAGTAAACCAGGTTAAAGCTCAATGTCGTGTGAGACTGTGATTACTGCACCTGAAGAGAGATAGACTGAGTATGTAAAACGGCAGCAGGAGACTGCCTGACTGTGCTGTGAACCCTGCAAACCTGACGAGCCTGGCACTACAACAAATTATACCGTTGCCCTGGGGACCCACTTCCCATGGAGAGCTGAACCATTTTCGCTGCAACTCCCATCATTCCCAGAGGACACAACTGCAGCTGCAGCTATACCAGCCACACTCCACGGGTGGCGTCACGGCACTTATTGATTTTTGTCTTATTCTCCTCCATTTTTCCAATTCCCCTTTTTAACTGCTCGCCTGATGAAGGAATCATGCCATTGTCCCAGGTGCCGCATTAAAAAGGGAAAGAAGAAAAAGAGGAATAAAGTTTTTAAAAGTAGTTTGTGATGCTGCTGTGGTTTGTGGCCAATATGGGCCACCACTGCCTCTCACAGTCCCGGGGATGATGGTAGTGAGCAGTAGGTGGGAAAACCCTCCAAGGGCAGGGCTGGTTTTTCCCCAGAGTCGGTATATGAGTTGAGACGGTATATGAGTTGAGAGCAGCTGACCCTTTCCAGTCCCCAGCGGAGTTCAGCATCTTCTCCTCGGCATGCTGTCTCCTGGACCGCTCAAAGTACAAATGTCAGTCTCACACTAGAACTCAGTTTAACCAGCTTTTACTGTTACAGTCACAGTTCACAAAGGCACTTCGGTTACTCTGCGGTTCCAATGTTTTACTGCAGCTGGGGCTAGCTTGTCTGCACCACCCCCGTTCAAAACCTTTCAGGTCTTTTTCTCTATTTCGGTGCTAGTTACTGGCCAGCAGTCTTGGGCCTTTCGTGGCGGCCCTGCTACGGGCTCACCTAGTCTTAATATGATCACCTATCTTTCACTGCACCGGAGGTTGGGATCCGGGCATAAAGTCCCCTCACCCCGCCGGTTAATTTGTGGTTGGGGCATAAAATGTCCAACCACATCTACAGTAACGGCACCCTGGCTGTCAACCCAGTCCCTCGGTGTACCTGTATGCCCAGACACACCTTAGACCCCATCAGTCCTGCTCTGGTCTGCTGTCTTGGACCCGTGGTAGCATTGGCCGCCGGGCCCAGGTGGCTCCAGCTTGGTGTTGCTCACTCGTTTCAGGTCTGCTCTCTTCTCTCCTGTCTCCTACTTCTCACTTCCTGTTGTTGTCTTGTGTGCTCTGGTTTTGTGTGTTAGTCTCCACCCCCCTCACCGGGTTCTCCTCTCACTAACTTTCCACCCACCACCTCGCTCCCCCTACTATCCCCTGCCTGACATGGAGTACTAGGTCTAGGGATTGGGTGATGTGTTGGGTGTTGGTGTGGGGTGGCTGACTTACCAGTCCCAGCTGCAGTACCTTACTGTGGCTACTGGTCCGCAGAGGCGCCACACTCCCCCAGAGCAAAGGTTAGCACGCCCGCGTGCTAAGTCTGGCAGGATGTTACACAAAATGAAAACATTTTTGTATGCAATAAACCATCAACATATTTACATGACAAGAATACTTTTCTTCCCTTCCGGGAGGCGCAGGACTTAAATGTTACTTTAACAAAAACTTTCCTCACGACTATAAAAATAGAAAAAAAAAAGGTAAGGGTTCTGGAGAAAAATTGAAAAAGCAGTTCACCGTATGGTCCATACTGTCCATAAAGTTCCATTAACCTTGGTCTTTTGCAGCAATCCGGGTGACTGTCCAAGTTCACATTGGAATTCTCTGTCCCCTGGTGGAGGGGTGAGAGATGAAGAGCAGATATGATTTTATCGAGTTATAAGTGATCTATAGATCCTAGAACTGTAGTGCCCAGCTCTGCTTCATCATGTCGGAGGGCAGGGACAGAACAAAAAAATAATCTACCTGGAGTTCCCCTTTAAAATTTCATCAAAGGCTTCCTATTGATTTCAATTGCAAAGCACATCTATAGCGCACATGGTGCTATGATTTTGCTATGTCTTTCTAGAATAGAAAAAGAAGCAATGCGTTAATTCAATAAGGGTCTCTATCTGAAAATATGCTGTATATAAAGGAACTAATAAAGAAGGAAAAAATGTCACTGTACACATACAGCATCAAAAACATCATTAAAAAGCTCCATAAATTGCTTAAGATTTTTCTGACTTTTCTTATGAAAAAAATCCATGTAAAAAAATAAATCTGAATGTATTCTTATAGGAACTGGAGAATTATTATTGCACTACAAAAATATTAGAATCTGAGAGTCCTCAGTGGTTGAATCATTTAATAGCTAACTGAAAAGATGGTAAGCATAGCAAGCTTTACAGACTCTATGGCCCCTTCATCAGGCTAATAATGACACAAATTCTGAAGACTTCTGAAGAGAAGAATTTGGGAATACAAATTGATAATGAACTTTGACACATTCAAAACAGGATTAAATGTATCTCATGGATTAATGGCTTTTTATATAACACTAGTAAAAAGGCCCGCTGCAATTGCATCGAGAGCGCGGTGAAATGAATTGTGTGTATACAGGCGGGTCAGTGGGTAGCAGAGTATACAGGGGGCTCTGTGGGGAGCAGAGTATACAGGCGGCTCTGTGGGGAGCAGAGTATACAGGCGGTTGTGCGGGGAGCAGAGTATAGAGGCGGCTGTGCAGGGAGCAGAGTATACAGCCGGCTGTGCGGGGAGCAGAGTATACAGGCGGGTGTGCAGGGGGCAGGGTATACAGGTGGCTGTACAGCTGTGCGGGGAGCAGAGTATACAGGCGGCTGTGTATATAGGCGGATGTGCGGGGAGCAGAGTATACAGGCGGCTGTGCAGGGAGCAGAGTATACAGGCGGCTGTGCGAGGAGCAGAGTATACAGGCGGGTGTGCGGCGAGCAGAGTATACAGGTGGCTGTACAGCTGTGCGGGGAGCAGAGTATACAGGCGGCTGTGTATACAGGCGGATGTGCAGGGAGCAGAGTATACAGGCGGCTGTACGAGGAGCAGAGTATACAGGCGGGTGTGCGGCGAGCAGAGTGTACAGGTGGCTGTACGGCTGTGCAGGGAGCAGAGTATACAGGCGGCTGTGCGGGGAGCAGAGTATACAGGCGGCTGTGCGTGGAGCAGAGTAGACAGGCAGCTGTACGGCTGTGCGGGGAGCAGAGTATACAGGGGGCTGTGCGGGGAGCAGAGTATACAGGCGGCTGTGCGGCAGTGCAGGGAGCAGAGTATACAGGCGGCTGTGCAGGGAGCAGAGTATACAGGCGGCTGTGCGGGGAGCAGAGTAGACAGGCGGCTGTACGGCGGTGCGGGGAGCAGAGTATACAGGGGGCTGTGCGGGGAGCAGAGTATACAGGCGGCTGTGCGGGGAGCAGAGTATACAGGCGGCTGTGCGGGGAGCAGAGTATACAGGCGGCTGTGCGGGGAGCAGAGTATGCAGGCGGCTGTGCGGGGAGGAGAGTATACAGGCGGCTGTGTATACAGGTGGCTGTGCGGGGAGCAGAGTAAACAGGTGGCTGTGTATACAGACGGCTGTGCGGGGAGCAGAGTATACAGACGGCTGTGCGGGGAGCAGAGTATACAGGGGGCTGTGCGGGGAGCAGAGTATACAGGGAGCTGTGCGGGAAGCAGAGTATACAGGGGGCTGTGGGGGGAGCAGAGTATACAGGGGGCTGTGGGGGGAGCAGAGTATACAGGGGGCTGTGGGGGGAGCAGAGTATACAGGGGGCTGTGCAGGGAGCAGAGTATACAGGGGGCTGTGCGGGGAGCAGAGTATACAGGGGGCTGAGCAGGGAGCAGATGATAGAGGGGGCTGTGGAGCAGATGATAGAGGGGGCTGTGGAGCAGATGATAAAGGCGACTGTGGAGCAGATGATAGAGGCGGCTGTGGAGCAGATGATAGAGGTGGCTGTGGAGCAGATGATAGAGGCGGCTGGTGCGTTAGTTGAGGCGCGGGGGGGGGGAGGTGATAGCAGGCTGCAGCCCCGCCGCCCCTGCAGCCTACAATGAGGAAGTCGGGCGCTGATGCTGGCGCCGGCCCCTTTTGTAAAGCCGCTCCCCCTGGCTGTTGCCGCTGGGGTCTCAGGGCTGACACTGTCCAATGGACAGTGAGGCCCTGGCGGCGGGGGAGCGTGAACATGGGGCTGGGGGGCTGGGGGGCAGCGGGCATTGGTGGGGTTAGGTGGTGTCCGGCGACAGGGGTTTTGCGCTTCCGGCCAGTGCGTGATAGCGGCACAGTGGCCGGAAACGCAAAACTGGTGATTATGTATATAGATGAATGGGCACTTGGGGACATCACAGATTCATGCTTTTTTATATAAATTGAAAGGGCATTAGGAGATATCACATCTTCCAACAGACTCCATTTTGAGTACAATGAACTTTTGACACTTCTTAAATGAACACCCTTGCTTCCTTTTATTGCTTTCCTCAACTCATTTAAGTAATTTCAGTTCTCCACAGACCACTACCATATAACCATTATTCAATTTGTTCTGCTTATCTTAGACTTTTAGTTTCAATTCCCCAGCCCATCTCTTCCTCCCCAGCCTGACTCTGTTTTACGTCACCTGTCGCATTTACTATAACATCTTAGGGGCCTTTCACACTTGCGTTTTTTTTCCTCATTTGGAAAATCAGGAAAACACCTGATTCTTACAGGATTCATATTTTTGCCCATTCTCTTTAATGATTTCAGTTCAGGAGAAAACATGAAGCAACAAGATTCTACCTGACAAAATTAAAGTGAATGGGCAAAATACTGTAAGAATCCAGTTTTGCCTGATCTTCCAAATCAGGAAAAAAACGCAAGTGTGAAAGGCCCCTAAGACGGTTGTTTGTTTTTTTTTGTTTCATTTGCTTATGTATATACAGCGCCTACAAGTAGTATTCAACCCCCTGCAGATTTAGGTGGTTTGATAAGATGCAAATAAGTTAGAGCCTTCAAACTGCAAACGAGAGTAGGATTTATTAACAGAAGCATAAATCTTACAAACCAAAAAGTTATGTTGCTCAGTTGAATTTTTATAAATTTTAAACATAAAAGTGTGGGTCAATTATTATTCAACCCCTATGCTTAACATTTTGTGGAATAACCCTTGCTTGCAATTACAGCTAATAATCGTCTTTTATAAGACCTGATCAGGCCGGCACAGGTCTCTGGAGTTATCTTGGCCCACTCCTCCATGCAGATCTTCTCCAAGTTATCTAGGTTCTTTGGGTGTCTCATGTGGACTTAAATCTTGAGCTCCTTCCACAAGTTTTCAATTGGGTTAAGGTCAGGAGACTGACTAGGCCACTCCAACACCTTGATTTTTTCCCTCATGAACCAGGCCTTGGTTTTCTTGGCTGTGTGCTTTGGGTCGTTGTCTTGTTGGCAGATGAAACTACGACCCATCTTAAGATCCTTGATGGAGGAGCGGAGGTTCTTGGCCAAAATCTCCAGGTAGGCCGTGCTATCCATCTTCCCATGGATGCGGACCAGATGGCCAGGCCCCTTGGCTGAGAAACAGCCCCACAGCATGATGCTGCCACCACCATGCTTGACTGTAGGGATGGTATTCTTGGGGTCGTATGCAGTGCCATCCAGTCTCCAAACGTCACGTGTGTGGTTGGCACCAAAGATCTCGATCTTGGTCTCATCAGACCATAGAACCTTGAACCAGTCTGTCTCAGAGTCCTCCAAGTGATCATGAGCAAACTGTAGACGAGCCTTGACATGACGCTTTGAAAGTAAAGGTACCTTACGGGCTCGTCTGGAACGGAGACCATTGCGGTGGAGTATGTTACTTATGGTATTGACTGAAACCAATGTCCCCACTGCCATGAGATCTTCCCGGAGCTCCTTCCTTGTTGTCCTTGGGTTAGCCTTGACTCTTCGGACAAACTTTCAAAGGCTGTCCAGGCCGTGGAAGGCTAACAGTAGTTCCATAAACCTTCCACTTCCGGATGATGCTCCCAACAGTGGAGACAGGTAGGCCTAACTCCTTGGAAACGGTTTTGTACCCCTTGCCAGCCTTGTGACCCTCCACGATCTTGTCTCTGATGGCCTTGGAATGTTCCTTTGTCTTTCCCATGTTGACCATGTATGAGAGCTGTTCACAAGTTTGGGGAGGGTCTTAAATAGTCAGAAAAGGCTGGCAAAAGAGATAATTAATCCACACATGTGAAGCTCATTGTTCTTTGTGCCTGAACTACTTCTTAATACTTTAGGGGGACCAAACAGAATGCTGGTGGTTTGAGGGGTTGAATAATAATTGACCCACACTTTTATGCTCAACTGAGCAACATAACTTTTTGGTTTGTAAGATTTATGCTTCTGTTAATAAATCCTACTCTCGTTTGCAGTTTGAAGGCTCTAACTTATTTGCATCTTATGAAACCACCTAAATCTGCAGGGGGTTGAATACTACTTGTAGGCGCTGTATGTATGTGTCTTCAGAATTTGTGTAATTACCAGCCTGATGAAAGGGCCACAGTGTCCCGAAAGCTTGCTTGTCCTTACCATCTTATCAGTTAGCCATTAAAAGGTATCAACCACTGAGGACTCTTAGATTCTAATATTTTTCAATCGATATACTGGCTAACATGGTACAAACATTTTTTACCTTATTGCACTACAGAAAGTTGTCACTAGGTGGCGGTGCTTACCTAATATAACACAACTACAAATTGTCAGACTGGAAAAGAAAATGCATGTAAAAAAAAACTGTTGCATTTTAAGTGCAGAATCAAAGCATTTGTATAAAATTAAAAAAAATTAAAAACACCTTAAATCTGCACCAAAATACATCAAATAAGATAGAAAAATGTATTAAAATGCATTAACTAGGCAACAAGCATGCATAAGGGAAGACTGTTCCTGAGTTGTGTGGTGCGGACACCTTCAGAAATAAGCAGTAGGAAATATGCAGCATATGCACTATTATGAACACGTCCTCAGCATTACATTTTTATTAATTTTTATGTATTTAATGGAAAAACCTAATCCATCATGCCAAATATTTTACGCCATTGACCAATTCCTATTAATAGTCTGATCACTATATTGTGAGTTATTACAATTACAGGGATACCAAATATATTCATGTTATTTGCTAATTTGTGTTTCTTATTTTTTTTAATAAAGCACATTAAAGTGACTTTAGTAAAATTGTTTTAATTTTTTTTAGTAATTTTATAGGAAGAAACAAATATGGCTTTTATTTCTTTTCCAGAATAAAGAGACATAGAAATACACTGATAAATACAATGTATCTCTATGTATTTGTATAATCTGCTCATGGTTCAAAGCCTGCCCTATAGATTCAAGTATAGAAAACTCTCCCCATCTTGTCAGCACTGTGGTTCATATATTTAGCTACTGCCTGCTATCTTAGGCCCTTTTCACATCTAATGCTGGGTTGCGTTTGCCTTCATTTGTGTTTCTATGCATTTTTATCGCTAAAAACGTGTGCGTTTTTGGCCCCATAGGGTTTCATGGAAATGCATGCAAAAATGCATGTCATTTTCTGCAAACGCAAAAACGCATGTGTGTTTGCAAATGCAGCCCAAAATGTGTTCTGCAACATTTTGGGCTGTGTTAGCAAAATGCGTTTCCATTAAACCCTATGGGGCCAAAAACGCATGCGTTTTTAGCTGTAAAAATGCATAGAAACACAAATGAAGGCAAACACAACCCAGCATTAGATGTTCAACAGGCAATACATGTTGTAAGTTCGATACCCAGGTAGATCAGATCACAAGAAAAGAAGATAATTATTTAGTTAATTAGTGTAAGTGTGCAGAGCAGAGATGCTGACCTCCGACAAGGAGTAGCCACAGAGCAATTAAGACACCGGAGAGAAGACATATCATTGAGAGAGTCAGTGGTAGAAAGTCATAACAAAGACAAGACATTCCGGGACAGTCAGACTGCCCTCAGAAACCAAACCACTCCATCTGAGACTATTGGGAGCTATGCAGCATTGCTGTGCACATGTTCAGTCTTATTTCACTTTTTGAACTGCTTCAGGGTTCGGTAACCCAGGAGCAGTGATAAGAAGTGACCTGCTCATTCTGTGGGCGCGCTCCATTGTGAAGCCACCTGCTATCTATACTTAACAGTATAATGTGCAAGCCAATGCTGCAAGAACAACAAAGCTGCTGGCAAAGCCGCCTCAGGAGCTCTCGAAATGTTACCTTGTCTACATTTCTGTTATTATAAGCATTTTGACAATTTTTTTAATGTCATTGCACATAGACGTGACTCAAAATGTGACAAGGTGCTTCAAATAGTGAGAACTTGAAAAGCTAATTTTTAAGTAAACCCAGTAAAATTCATATACCAATACCAATATTAAAGACTATATGTCAAGACTCATCTCTGACAGTGCAGATGTGCACATAACCCTATCCTCCTAAAATGGCACTGGAAGATATATCTGAAATAAGCACATCTGAGATTGTTACCACATTTTAGGGAACCTGTCACCAGGTTTTTCCCACACAAGTTGGGGCCACCACCAGTAAGGCCTTAAACTGTAAATGACTAGCCCAGGGTATGGGGACTCGGGTATCTGGGCCCTCTGCTGTGGTAGGGATGTCACTGGTGGCCTGCCCAGACCTGTGGTCCTGGTGGTCAACTAAAAAAGGGTATTTGAAATGGGAATAAAAGTTTATAGTGACACCACCCGCAAATTCTGGTGATTAAGCACCAGCGCCGCTTCAGACCTTCGGAGGATAATGGTACAGCAGCCGAGATGGTACAGTTTCCTGCAGGTAGAGCTGGCCCTCTGGGGCAGGGATGTACCTGTAGTGATGGAAATGCTGATGATGGAAATAAACCAGTTGCAGTGCAGCAATGAATAAGCACACGGAGACTCTGTCACTCTACCCGGGTACTTTACTGGAACAATGCTGATGGTGGTACAGTTCACAGAGTTCAACAGTCGTTAGGTAAAGGTAACCGGCCGGGTAGTCACAGTGGGCTGCAGAGTCTCTCGGAATCTCCCATGGTATGCCTTCCTTGTCTCTAACCTGTGTTCTGCTGCTACTGCCTGTCCGGGAACAGCCCGCTTAATACCAGGCCCAAGTGGGGTGCTCTCTGAGTATCCCAGCTTCCCGCTCTCCTCTCTCTTGCACTGGATCTCAACCCCAGTGGGTTATCCTGGTGTGCCTGATTTCCTTTCTGACAGGGTGTCAGAGCCAGTAGACGGACCCGCGACCTCCGGTGTTATGGATCAGGGGCTGAAATCCCTGTGCCGCGTCTTCGGAACTGGCACTCTGGTAAATGGACCAGGGTTCCCTCCTGGAGTATGGATGCTCCAATCTGGGGAGTCCCTTCCTTCAGTCTGGGCTGCCTGTTATCTCTCTCCAGGCCCCCTCTCTCGGAGTCCCCTTCTCTCTCTCAGGGCTCCCGTGCTCCATCTTTCCTCGAGTCAAAACTAGAATTCGCCATTTTTTTACCTCCCTCCTCCCCTAACTCCCTCCCTAACTCCCCCCCTAGGGTATGGGCCCAAACCATTTTTCTAGGTGGGTGTGTGGGAGCCTCCTACAAACCCTGCATTCCACTGTGACAGGGATAACCGCACACTCATTTATGGGTGCAGTTGTCAAGCCCCAGGCCCTTGGGTACTCGGGTATCAGGCTCGGTGGGTGCATTTGCGGGGATGTCGTGGGTGGCAGCGCCTGAGCCCATGGCCTGGGTGACACTTCAAAAAGGGGAATATGTAGAGGGGATAAGAGTTTGTCATGTGACGCCACCTGTAGTACCTGGTGATGGGTCACCAGCGCCGCCGCAGTCCTCCGGAGGCCGATGGTAATGCGGCTGAGATGGCAAAGCTCCCTACAGGTGGAGCTGGTCCTCCGGGGCAGCGATCCTGAAAACAAGCAGGTTGATGGAGATAACCACACAGAGGCAAAGTCACTTTCTCCCGGGTACTTTACTGTAAACACTCAGTAGTAAATACAAAGTTCACAGTTCAGCATCAGATGTTAGTGTAACAGGTAGCTCTACGGGTGGCTGCAAGTAGATCCCAGGTGGTATGGTGGAACCCGTGGTGTACCCTAGTTGACGAACCCATGTCCTTTCTTCCCCGCCTAGGATGAGTCTATACCTAATGGCTCCGTGTAGGTAGTATTGGGGGTCCCCTCCCTCGTGGCGAGGAAGCAGGCAGACCGCTCCGTCTGGCAGGGTGCTACTGCTGGTAGACAAACCACATCAGCCGGTTGCCGACTGCAAAGATAGACTTTGGCCAGATCCTCGGGCCCGGCATTGCTGGGCCCAAGGACTGGAGAATCTCCTGGATTATGGTCGCTCCATGCTGGGGTTCCCAGGCCTGTGGTGGACTGGAGAATCTCCTGGAGTATGGTTGCTCCACGCTGGGGTTACTCCTTTCTATCTAGGGCCCAGTCCGCATGTCAGACACCCTCTTTCAGGATCTCCTCAAGACCCTCTTTCTCCTTCCCTCCGGATCAGCGTGAAGCTTCTGCCTCGTTCCACACTCTTTTCAGCTGTCCCGACTCCTCTCCTCCTTCTCCAATTAGCCTCACTTGTTCCCCCCTGGAGGTGAATATATCTCCCTCCTGAGTAACCTCCCACCACTATGCTAATGGGGGAGTGCAGGAATGGGCCCACCCACCAACCTAGGGTCCACTTGCAGCTGGGGAAATTACACCTCTTTTACGGGTGCAATACCCCTCTGTGATGCCTGACTACGTGGGGCGCCACACAGTCCCCCATTTGTGATGCCTGACCAGTGGGGCGCCACATATATGGCATAGGCTGATCTGTATAACACAAAAAAGAGATTTTATTATACTTACATGGGGGGAAGGTCCGGTCTGATGGATGTCGCTGGTCTTGATCTGGTTCCTTCTCTCTGCTTGCATTCTCCATTCTCCTTCCCTGCTCTGTGTGAATGATGCACCCTACATCATCCACACTATCTGTCCCATTGCTCCCCTATGTATGCGCTCTTCTCTCTGACCTGCTAAAGACAGGGCTAAGTAATGTGCATGCACGGGAAAAGGTCAATGAATACCCACACATACGCACTACAATACTTTGCTCTGCTCTCAGCAGGGCAAAGAGAAGTTCTGGTACACAGGAATGCAATAGGAGTGATTGTGTGGAAGATGAAGGACACCTTATCGACACTAATCATGGAAGGAGGACTGCGGTTGCAAGCAAAATCTGGATTTTTTTTATAAATTGCTTCCACGCTGATGCATTACAATGGCAGTCAATGGCCACAATTATTTTGACAAAAAATGGACCATCAAAAGTTTAAAAAAGTTTAAAAATTCCTTATACTCACCTTAGAGCTAACACCTCTGGCCCATTTGCTGTTTACCGCCACCTTCACGGTCATCACCATATTCTCTGATCCCCCATCACTCATATGGAATCTTTGGTCTCTTGCACTGTCCTGGATTTTCAGGTATCATGGCACCTGAGTTGGTTCTGCGCAGGTGTACGAGAGATGTCAAGCCACAATTTGTGATGTCAGGACGCCATTGACATCTGCACTGAATCCTCCTTTGAGCCATGACTTTGCACAGGTGTGTAGTTATCTATGTAGGTGTTAAATTATCATCTCTGCAATATTAAGGAAATCATGCACTGTTGGTGGCTCCTGAGGACGTTATTTGGTGAACATTGCTCCAATGTGTATTATTATTTATTTTTATAGCACCATTTATTCCATGGTGGTGTACATGTGAAAAAGGGGTATAGATAGACAGATACAATAATCATGAACAATACAATGCACACACAGGTAAAGGAAGAGAGAAGACCTTGCTCACGAGGGCTCACAGTCTACAAGGGATGGGTGAGGATACAGTAGGTGAGGACAGAGGACCCTGCCTGCGAGGGCTCACAGTCTACAAGGTATGGGTGAGGATACAGCAGGTGAGGAATGAGGACCCTGCCCATGAGGGCTCACAGTCTACAAGGGATGGGTGAAGATACACTAGGCAGGGGTAGGGCTGGTTGTGCAGTGGTTTGGTGGTCTGAGAGTCACTGCAGGTTGTAGGCTTGTCAAAAGAGGTGGATCTTCAGGTTTCTTTTCAAGGTTTCCACAGTTGTGAAGCATCTGATATGTTGGGACAGAGAGTTCCAGAGTAGGGGGGATACACAGGAGAAATCTTGTATGCGATTTTGGGAAGTGGTGATAAGGGGGGAGTAGAGAAGGAGATCTTGAGAGGATCAGAGGTTGCGTGTAGGTAAGGACCAGGAGACAATGTCACAGATGTTTGTAGGAGACTGGTTGTGGATGACTTTGTGTGTCATGGTTATGGTTTTGAACTGTAGTATTTTGGCAATGGGAAGTCAGTTAAGGGAGTAGCAGGGATACAATGTGGATTAGTCGGACAGCAGTCGACAGATCATTTGCTGAAATGTTCACTTTCAGAGTGCCAATGCCGTTGTTCTCCTGGAGATATGATCCGGTCGACAGGGTAGGGTGTACTCAGATACTGGGACAGGGGGTTACTTCGGTGGGGGATCACGGCTGGTCGGTTCCCGATTCCGTGCCCTGGACCCTCAGTGGCAGGGATGGGGGTGATGATGATGGGGGAAGATAACATGACGCCACCTGTGGTACCTGGTAATAGGGCCACCAGCGCTGTGGCCGACCGCTGAGGTGATAGAAATGCAGCTTTGGTAGTACAGCTCCCCACAGGTGGAGCTTTACCTGAGGGCAGCGGGGATGGATGAGGGGAGTAGTAGTGGCGTCTCTGCAGACAAGGCGGTGAATTGCGGCGGTTAAGCAGGCACACACACACACACACACACAGTTGTTTCGTACCTTTTACTGGTGACAAGATAACAAGTACAGTCCAGAGAAATAACCAGGTCCCCGATGCAACTTGCGACTTCCACTTTAGAAAGTTGTGAGGCCTCCTCTGTCTCTGTGCTCTGTGGTTTGGGATGAGTCCTGCCTGTGCTCGATCCCACCGCTCCTTCTCCCTGTTAGGGCTTTGCTCTAAACTGACTATGAGGTCCTTCTGCAGTCCTTAAAGCAGTCAGTAGAGCCCCCCCTTCAGGTCTGGGGTGGAAGGTGTGGTGGGCTGTGCAAACCAAGGTGTAACTCCCTCCTTGCACCGGTGAATCCTGTGGCAATCCCCTGCAGGGGTGCCACAAATGCTGCAGGCACCGGCGGGGAATCAGGCACACACACACAATTGTCTTTGCTTCGGTACCTTTTACTGATGTCCAGTAACAGGTACGGTCCAAGAGGGTAACCAGGTGTCGGTGCAACTTGAGACGTTCACCTTGGAGAATTGTGAGGCCTCTTCTATTTCTGTGGGATCCCTATTCTCTGCTTAGGTCCCTGGTCCAGTGCTTGGTCAGGTTTAGAGTCTTCTATTCTTTACTTCAGGGGTAGTAGATCCTCCTGGTCTGTCTGGGCTTTTGCTGCTACACTGTAGATGAATAGTAGCTTCGGACTCCGGTGTCCAGGTGGCTAAAGGGTTCTCAGATCTCTTCCCTTCTTCCTACTTCTCCCACTGGCCTCCGACCCTCTCCCTAGGGCACTTCACAGCTGGGTCAGCTTTCCTGCCTGATTCTGGGCCTGGCTTGGTCCCAGCAACCAGCTCTTTCACTAACTGCTCTCTTCACTGCCAAGTGCACACTAACTTAGATTACTTGTAAACACACGGTCTATCCTGGGCACTCAGTACAAAACGAGGACTCCAATCCAGTCAAACGGTTTATTAACAAGACCTCCTTCCCCACAACATGTTTCGACGGTATAACATCGTCTTCCTCAGGTGGAATGGAGGCACACTAACAATAAAACTTTATATAGGACGGCCCAGAATCCCATTGGGCCCATTCAATTAGTTAACACCCTCTTTTTTAACCCATTGGTGTCCATATCTATGGGTATCTGTGTAAACTAACCATAGCTCGAAATACTACACATAAAAAAACTTTCTTTTCCCCTTTTTTAGATAAAAAAAATTTTAAATACATTTTTTAAAAAATATATATGTACCAATGTGCAAAAAAACAATTAAAATTACAATAAAAATCACAATGATAAAAAAGATATATGCTAAAAAAAAACATCAATAGTAAAAAAAACCATCATATAGAAATAATAATAATAAAAATCGACTAATAAGTCATCAATGGAAATTTATATTAAATAATGAATTTATATTAAGTAACAACATATTCACTTTCAATGAGGGAATTTTTAAACAAAAGAAGGGCTGTGCGATGGGGACGCGATTTGCACCCAGTTATGCCAACATATTCATGGGTGCAGTCGAGTCCGTCCTCATTGCGCAGCCCTTATCAGGTTCAACCTCTGAACTGTCACCAACCAGAGGTGTTGTATTCTATAGACGTTATATTGACGATCTATTTATCATTTGGAAGGGAACGATGTCTGAGGCCCAGGCTTTTACTGAGAGACTCAATGACAATCAGTGGGGTCTTTTCTTTGCAGCAACCTATTCCCCCATAGCTATCCAATATCTAGACCTTTTGGTTAGTTTTGACGATGAAGGGAGACTATTTACCGCCACTCATTTCAAGACAGCAGATGTCAATAGTTATCTCCAGTTCAATAGCAGTCATCATCCTGTTTGGTTAAAAAATATACCCTATGGACAATATTGGCGGATTCGTAAGAATTGTTCTAAGGATATAGACTTTAAAGCAGAAATTTTTTGGTTGCGCCACACTGTTTGCTAAAAGCAGATTAAATTCTCCGTTACACTGATTCCTCACTCACCTTAACTGGTTGTGCCGTCTCTGCACAACCAGATTGTAGGCTCAGTGGTGAGGAAGGGATCCGAGACCTTTGCTCGCCGGTTCCTGGTTCCAAACTAATTGTCCAGCTCCAACTCGCTTCTCCGGGTCCTGTGATCAATCACGTGTCTGTTTTACCAGCCAGGTCCTTGTGTGCAGAGCTGCTCTCTTCCACCACACTCCCAATAGGGAGGATAAAATAAGGAACAATACAGAAATGGTGGTATTTAGAATATGAGCGCTACACAAGGACACTGCACTGATCAGTATTACCTTTAGATCTTTATTGGATATTAACAAATGTGAGTCCTCGCCACAACATGTTTCGACACTAATGCGTCTTCCTCAAGTGGATCCACTTGAGGAAGACGCATTAGTGTCGAAACATGTTGTGGCGAGGACTCACATTTGTTAATATCCAATAAAGATCTAAAGGTAATACTGATCAGTGCAGTGTCCTTGTGTAGCGCTCATATTCTAAATACCACCATTTCTGTATTGTTCCTAAGGATATAGACTTTGTCTCAGAGTCATCTATTCTGAGACAGAGGTTTAATGAGAAGGGCTACCCTAAAAGAATACTTAAAGATGCTTACGCCAAAACAAAATTGCTTTCACAAGAAGGCTGTTTGAGGAAAATAGCAGAAAAGAGAGATGTATCAAATTTGAATGGAGACAGGAGTAAGTGGAGTTTTGTTACAACCTACTGCCAATCCCGAACATTGATAAGGTCCCTCCTGGAGAAATATTGGTTTGTTTTAAAAGGTGACCCCCTTTTGGGGATGGACATCCCAGAAAAACCTACCATTATATTCAGGAAAAATAAAAATTTAAAAAATTTAGTAGCCCCTAGCAATAATAGGAAGAGGGATGAGATCTCGAAAGTTATGGCTGAATTACCCGCCGAGAAGTGGGGTTTTTTTCATGTAAAGTTGGTAAATGTATGTGTTGTGACAAGATTAACCTGCCAATCCTCTTATATAGTCTATTTATTGGAATGCCCTTGTGGCTTACAGTATGTGGGTAGAACGATACAGGCCACACATAATCATATGAATAAACATAGACAGAACATAAGATCTGGTTTTCAGCAGCACAGTGTCTCCCGACACTATGACAGATACCATCAAAGAGACCCCAGCAAGATGAGTCTCATTGTAATTGAGCAAATAAGAGAGGGGGGACAGGATAGATTGAGTAGACTCATCAAGAAAGAGAACTACTGGATTTTCCGTTTGTGGACCCTATACCCTGAAGGTCTCAACCTGACAGTAGAAAAAATATCCAGGGGTTGATTCGGATCCCAGATCTCTGGGGTCTGTTGTCAGCCTTGGTTTAATTCTGGCTTAACATTGGAATATTTTTGGAAACCTTTTTTGAGGATGGTATTCAGGGGGAGTTTTGACAGGGATAATAAAGTTCTTTACTTTGGTTCATTGGATGTTAGTATATGGAATATTTTCCATTGATGACTTATTAGTCGAATTTTATTATTATTATTTCTATATGATGGTTTTTTTACTATTGATGTTTTTTTTAGCAAATTTCTTTTTTATCATTGTGATTTTTATTGTAATTTTAAGTTTTTTTGCACATTGGTACATATATTTTTTTTTAAAAATTTATTTAAAAATTTTTTTATCTAAAAAAGGGGAAAAGAAAGTTTTTTTATGTGTAGTATTTAGAGCTATGGTTAGTTTACACAGATACCCATAGATATGGACACCAATGGGTTAAAAAAGAGGGTGTTAACTAATTGTATGGGCCCAATGGGATTCTGGACCGTCCTATATAAAGTTTTATTGTTAGTGTGCCTCCATTCCACCTGAGGAAGACGGTGTTATACCGTCGAAACATGTTGTGGGGAAGGAGGTCTTGTTAATAAACCGTTTGACTGGATTGGAGTCCTCGTTTTGTTCTGAGGGGCCAGGATAGACCGTGTGTTTACAAGTAATCTAATCCAGTATCTCGTTTGAGTGCACGGCAGGAGCGGCTTGTACTGAGCGTACAGGACCTTAATCACCTAGGAAACCGGCTATACTAACTTAGGTACAGGACCTGTCTGACGCAACCATGCTGGGTCACGTGGGAACGCAGCAAGGCGGAGCCACGACGACACAAGGAAGTGAGCGAAGGGGTTCTCTAGCAGCGCGGTCCTGGAGGTCGCGGGGCAGAAGACCCCCTGGTTCATCAAACACCAGCCTTATTTATGATAGAGGGGAGGACCTCTAATAACCTCATAAACTCTTACCAGTGTTGTGCATGGACTGCACAACACCGCAAGGTTAGTGAGCACAGGTCCATAGTTGAGCTATGCATTCTTAAGGCGATATTGCACCATTGCGCCCCCTTTCTCTTTTTTGTCTTCTATAAGTGCACACTAACTGACTCCTCCCCTCAGGCCTGGATCTTTATAGGGGATCTGGCCTAAGGGCTGCCGGTGGAGCACCCCCTCCAGGTCTGGGGTGGAAGGTGTTGTGTTCTGTGTGTGCCAAGGTGTACATCCCTCCCTGCACCGGTGGGTCCTGCGGCAGTCCCCCGCAGGGGTGCCACAAATAAGCCTCTAGCAAAGATGCCAGTTGGCGGCTTTCTCATAGAGAGCACAGGCGCGCTCTGTGTCCTGTATGTGAGTCAACTGAGACAGCAGTTGGTTGAATAATTGTCCATAGCATCGTTAGGCTGACACCATGTGTATGGCCGGCTCTAGTGGCTTGATCTTTTTAGTAGCTGTGTGTTATAAGACATTACTAAGTCATTCACATACATTGTGTGATAATAGATATTGCATTCAGGTCCATGTTTGCACCTTTATTGTTCCTGCTTCTATTTTAATGTTGACCTTGATTTAGTGCCCTTTGCCTTGGCAAACCAGCATGTCTTCTGTAAGTAATGACCAAATTTGATGTAATGTCTTAAAAGGAGTCTGAGAAGCATCAGAGAAACACTATATGAATTATTTATAAGAATGAGACATTACGTGCCTTACCATAGAAAAGCAGCGATAAACAGTATTAGCCATCACGCTAACCTGTGGAGTGCCCCGGCAGATCAATACATTACTTATATAAGTCATTGCATATTGCTTCATAAATGATGGGATTTGGGAAATGTATTCAGAGCTGTGGATCAGGAAGCAAAGGGATTTAAACACAAATCATCTCCTATCATTGAGTAATAAACACAATATCATCACAGTGAATGTAAACTGTATACAATCTACTTATATAATCCGCAGTTGGGATTTCGGGCGTTGTCGCCGAATCCCAACATGCTTTGCGGGACTGCGAGTGATGACGCGCAGCGTCATCACGAGCCGCAGACCCGCACTACACTTGAAAAAAAAAAAAAATATGCTCACCTCTCCCCGAGCCCCCGCCGTCTCCCTCCAGGCTTCCTCCAGGATTCCGGTCGCTGCCGGTGGCTGCCGCAGGCTCCGAGTGTCTGCAGACCTCTTCTACTGCACTCCAGGACCTGTGGTGATGTCACAGTCACGTGACACCAGCTTACTCCATGGTAACCTGGTGTCACGTGACTGTGACATCACCACAGGTCCTGAACTCCACTAGGACAGTGCGATCCCTCAGGCACAAGTGACAACAGCCAGGGGGAGCGCCAGGAGAAAACCGGCCGCCGCCACCATCACCCGATGCCTTCCTCAATGACTCGGCCCGCCGCGGCCGCCGCCACCATCACCCGACGCCTTCCTCAATGACTCGGCCCGCCGCGGCCGCCGCCACCATCACCCGACGCCTTCCTCAATGACGCAGCCCGCCGCAGCGGATCACGGTAGGATGGCGCCGCCGCCGCACTAGCATTGTATCCTGCACGCCCCCCCATGCCCTGCAGACTCATAACAACCCGCTCCTCCACCCTCCGCTCCTCAAGTAAGGTTACAGGTGCGCCGGCCCGCACCTCTGCCCCCACATCTGCCCCTGCTTTACCCACACTCAACCACACTCCTCACTCCTCTTAACCCCCTATCTCCTCACTCACCCACACTGCCCCTCCTCACTCCTCTTACCCCCCCACTATCTCCTCACTCCCCACACTATGCCCTCAGTCCCCACACTGCCCCTGCTCACTCCTCTTACCCCCCCCCCATGCCCTCACTCCCCACACTGCCCCTGTTCACTCCTTTTACCCCCCCTATCTCCTCACTCCCCACACTATGCCCTCAGTCCCCACACTGCCCCTGCTCACTCCTCTTACCCCCCCTATCTCCTCACTCCCCACACTGCCCCTGCTCACTCCTCTTACCCCCCCTATCTCCTCACTCCCCACACTGCCCCTGCTCACTCCTCTTACCCCCCCTATCTCCTCACTCCCCACACTATGCCCTCAGTCCCCCCACTGCCCCTGCTCACTCCTCTTACCCCCCCTATCTCCTCACTCCCCACACTGCCCCTGCTCACTCCTCTTACCCCCCCTATCTCCTCACTCCCCACACTGCCCCTGCTTCCCCCCCCAATCACCCACACTGCCCCTGCTCATGCCCCCACTCTGTACCTGCTTACCCCTCTTACCTCCCCCACATGCCCCCACTCACCCACA
This sequence comes from Allobates femoralis, assembly GCA_033576535.1. Classification (NCBI taxonomy): domain Eukaryota; kingdom Metazoa; phylum Chordata; class Amphibia; order Anura; family Aromobatidae; genus Allobates; species Allobates femoralis. The sequence continues at coordinate 107,435,551 of JARQOC010000002.1, forward strand.
CCTCACTCACTCTGCTACCCACAGCGCCGCCTCTGGACTCTGCTACCCACAGCGCCGCCTCTGGACTCTGCTACCCACAGCGCCGCCTCTGGACTCTGCTGCCCACAGCGCCGCCTCTGGACTCTGCTGCCCACAGCGCCGCCTCTGGACTCTGCTGCCCACAGCGCCGCCTCTGGACTCTGCTGCCCACAGCGCCGCCTCTGGACTCTGCTGCCCACAGCGCCGCCTCTGGACTCTGCTGCCCACAGCGCCGCCTCTGGACTCTGCTGCCCACAGCGCCGCCTCTGGACTCTGCTGCCCACAGCGCCGCCTCTGGACTCTGCTGCCCACAGCGCCGCCTCTGGACTCTGCTGCCCACAGCGCCGCCTCTGGACTCTGCTGCCCACAGCGCCGCCTCTGGACTCTGCTGCCCACAGCGCCGCCTCTGGACTCTGCTGCCCACAGCGCCGCCTCTGGACTCTGCTGACCACAGCGCCGCCTCTGGACTCTGCTGACCACAGCGCCGCCTCTGGACTCTGCTGACCACAGCGCCGCCTCTGGACTCTGCTGACCACAGCGCCGCCTCTGGACTCTGCTGACCACAGCGCCGCCTCTGGACTCTGCTGCCACAGCGCCGCCTCTGGACTCTTCTGCCCACAGCGCCGCCTCTGGACTCTGCTGCCCACAGCGCCGCCTCTGGACTCTGCTGCCCACAGCGCCGCCTCTGGACTCTGCTGCCCACAGCGCCGCCTCTGGACTCTGCTGCCCACAGCGCCGCCTCTGGACTCTGCTGCCCACAGCGCCGCCTCTGGACTCTGCTGCCCACAGCGCCGCCTCTGGACTCTGCTGCCCACAGCGCCGCCTCTGGACTCTTCTGCCCACAGCGCCGCCTCTGGACTCTGCTGCCCACAGCGCCGCCTCTGGACTCTGCTGCCCACAGCGCCGCCTCTGGACTCTGCTGCCCACAGCGCCGCCTCTGGACTCTGCTGCCACACCGCCTCGACTGCCGGCCGTCTGGACTCTGCTGCCCACAGCGCCGCCTCTGGACTCTGCTGCCCACAGCGCCGCCTCTGGACTCTGCTGCCCACAGCGCCGCCTCTGGACTCTGCTGCCCACAGCGCCGCCTCTGGACTCTTCTGCCCACAGCGCCGCCTCTGGACTCTGCTGCCCACAGCGCCGCCTCTGGACTCTGCTGCCCACAGAGCCGCCTCTATACTCTGCTACCCACACAGCCGCCTCTATACTCTGCTACCCACTGACCCACCTGTATACACACAATTCATTTCACCGCGCTACCGATGCAATTGCATCGGGCCTTTTTACTAGTGTGAAATAATAAACTCTTGTATAGATGCTACACCATACATCGAGACTGTAAATCATCTCTTAAAGGGATGCTATACTTACAAAAGAGTAAGGAAAGATGACACAGGTAGTACCTAGTGCTCAGCCTGGGAACTTTCCATTACAGCAAAATCCATTTTAATAGTGAGAAATTATCATAAACCTCATATGTACAGTGAAGGAAATAATTATTTGATCCCTTGTTGATTTTGTACGTTTGCCCACTGACAATGACATGACAGTCTATACTTTTAATGGTAGATTAATTTTAACATTGAGGGATAGAATACCAAAATATAAAATTCAGAAAATTAGGAATGAGCGAGTACTGAAATATTCAGACTCGCTAGACTCGTAACGAGTAGGTCCCGAGCGCCATTTTCTGGGGAGACTGTGGGCTGCCATTCGCAGCGGGGGGTGCACAGAAAGCTTGGGCCTCCCTGTGCTGCGGATTCCAGCCCCCAGCTGCCTAGTTGTACCCCAGCTGCGAATGGCAGCCCGCAGCCACCCCAGTAAACGGCGTGTTCATTAAAGGGTAATAAAGGGGTTAGGGCTAGCTTTTTGTTATCAGCTGGCCCTAAGCCCGAAATTCATGGGGTCACGCCAATATTAGACATGACCACCATGAATTTCTATTAAATTGTTTAAATAAAAACACAACTCCAAGAAAAATTATTTTTATTTGAAAAAAAACAAAAAACACACTTAGGGACTCCTTTTTTTTTTTTTTTTTTTAAATTCTCTTCCGTCCGATGTAGTCCAATCCAGGGTACTTCTTTAGCTTTGCTACATCTCTGGTAGAGAACCTCCACCAGAGATGTAGCAGAGCTGTGCACCCATGGGAAAGTTCATGTGAATTCATGCAGGCAAGCACGAACTCACATGAACCTGACAGCTCTGTTACTTCAATTGAACAGCTGACCTGAGTCAGCTGTTCATTTGAAAATCCCGGCGGGAAGGCGTCCAAAAAAGAAAACCGGTTTGAAAACCGGATTCTCCTGGATTGTACCGGTCCGGTGCAATCCGACGCCCCATAACATGGGGCTCTATGGTGCCGGATTGAATCGGACCAGGGCAATCCGGGAGAATCCAGTTTTAACTCAGTTCATGACCGCGGACAGCTCCCTGCTTGCCGCGGTCAATTCTGTGCTCCCCGGCTGCCTGACAGCAGGATCCTTTGCTCCCCCCTAGCCTCCCCACCCGATCCCAAGTTAGGATAGGGTGGGGAGGTGGTGGGGGGAGCGGAGTATCCTGCTGTCAGGTGACGGGGAAGCCAGTAGGGGGCTTCAGCATTGTTTAAAAGCCGGCGGCTTTTTACCCCTGGCTTTTAAACAATGAAGTGGGGAATTGCAGCTTTTTCCTCTGCTGCCAGACCTTTTTATAGGGTCCAGCAGCAGAGGAATTGCATTTCCCATTGATTTACATTGGACTCGTTACTCTGCGAGTAATCGCAAGGATACTCGCAGAGTAACGAATAGCCGGAGTACCCTACTATTCAGCGAGTACCGAATAGTATCGAGTATATGACGCACACCAGGGCCGGCTGACTCCGGTTTAGACAGGCGATTCTTCTCCTTCCTTGTCACGGGTGGACCGCGCCTGCCGGTAGTGGGGCCCGGTGTAGTGCAGATCAAAAGTGAGGACGTCTTACGGGAACAGATTAAAGGGGTTTTAATTTGTTTTCTTCGTGACGCCACCTATGAGTAGATTCGGTAAGGGCTACCGACGCTGCGGAACCTCCCGGGGTGATGGACAGCAGCAAGATGTTACGCTCCCCACAGGCTGAGCGGTGATCCCCGGGGGCTGGAGCTGCTCAAGATGTTGTGCGGCAGCTGCGGTTACCTTTAGTTAATGACGGACAGTTCATAAGGAGACACGGACACAGATAGTCTCTGCAACGGTTCTTTACTGTAACCAGCAGGCAGTACATGGCTTACAGTGGTTGAGTAGAAGACCGGGTGGACTCAGCAGTGATAGTGCTCCTCAGAGATCCGCAGTGTACCTCCTTTCTACCTCCTTAGCTTCTCTTGCCAGCGTCGCCCAGGAATACCAGGTCGGGTACGGGGAGGCTGCTTCAATGCCCTATCCATGATGTACGTTCTGGATTCTTTGGGGAGCCTTGGGTCCCTCAGTGGGTACACCGTTGGTTAGACGACTGGAAACTGGCTGGTGGTGGGGTGCTCCTATAAAGCTGCTCCTCCACGGGGCTGGTTCGCGTGGCAGAGGTGAACTGCTGCCAGCTTCGGTACCAGTGAACCGGCTGTAAGTTGTGGGCACGGGAGTCTTTTGGGAACCCGTGTAGAAATGCCCATTCCCGGTGGTTAAGGCCTCAGGTGCTGACACCCGACCGGTGACGGCCCAGGGGCCCGCACGGAGTGCGGAGCCCCCGCTCCTCTCCAAGCTCTGTGTTCTAGGTTCTGCTCTAGATTCCAGACTCTGTTCAGACTCTGTTCAAACTCTGTCTAGATTACTGTGTGTTCTACTTCACTACCCTAACACTCCACCCACCAGGACCTAGGATTTGTCCTCTGTTCTAGGTGTTGTATGTTGGGTTGGATCTCCGAGTTAACTATTGCACTGCTTTGTCAAGAGAATATTGCGGCTGCAATACTCCCTTGTGACGCACTCGTTGCGGGGCGCCACACTCCCCCTTGGTTAAATCAGCTTGTCCCCAAGCGTCAAACTACTCACATTACAGAGGTTTTTACATTTTTATACATATATGACACACTTTTATTAAAATAGAAAAACAGGTAAAGATATGCTTTGGTGATATAAGCAAAGAAACAGGTAATCACTTTGTGCGGACCCGGCGGGCGGTCGGCTGTACTTTAACTAGAGTCCAGGCTGTAGCCGCGAGATCACACAGTCAGTGGTTAACGGGAACAGAGTCATTGAGGAAGTTCAAGTTTTAAAGTCACTGGCTCTGAGGGTGATGGCGCACCCGGATAGCGAACCACCCATCTGCACAAGCATAGCGCTCGTAGGTGATAATATCGCCCCGGTATAGGTCGCGATCGGGATGTCCTCTTGGCAAGTTTGACTCAACGTCCCGGCGCCCCACAAACACCTCCTCATTCAAACCCACCTCCCAAGCGAACCCCACCCGGTATTTAAGTTAAAGGTGGAAATTCTACCTTCACGGCGGAGTTCATCAGGCAGCGGCGGCTGGCAGCGAGCCTCGGCACGGGCCTCCATGTTGGCGCGTTCTCGGGCTTGCCACTCCTCTCGTCGTCTCTGGCGTACATCTCCGTCGTTACGGCTCGGGGTGTAAAGATGAGTAATGGAGCTGGTGGTTTGGCGGGAAGCTTGAACTTGGCGGGCTGTCTGTATCGGAACCCGGTGGAACGGCACAGGGGAAGGTGTCGGCATTGCACCCGACCAGTGTACCCGAGCTGTGTGCCCGGAAGGAAGTTCCTTGTTGTCTCCCCAAGCGAACCCGGTGTCGAAATCCTCAGCGGTGCTGTGGGTCTCGTCGTCATCCTCTCCGACCTCTTCCTCGATGACCACATCAGGCTGCTCGTTGATGAAAGACGTTAAAGCTTGTTCCGTTGTACAACAGGGCGGTGGTGCTGCGGATCCTTCCGTAGGGACGTCCTGCAGGGCTTCCAGGCTGCCTGCCTCTTCATCTGTTTCCGCAGGTAAAGGTGTTTCAATCCCGGTTACCAGGTAGGCCTCGGCAATGGCAAGGGAAGCCTCCGGTACGGGGACAAAACAGGCGACTGTCTCTGTAGTGGTGAAACATGTCGCGGGTTCCTCAGTGGGAACCTGGTAAAGATCTAATTCTTCAATGGAGCGTGTTATGAGCTCCGGCTCAAGAACGGGGTCGGTTGCGATGTTGGTCGCTGGAACGGGTCGAGTTGCGGCCTCCACCGGAATGACACAGTCTATTGGCTCAGGTGACGGAGCAGGACAGGTGGTAGGCGAGGGTGAGGCGGTCGAGAAGCTGGTGACGTCGTCTGGGCTTGGAGAAGCTGTACCCGGTCGGCTCTGCTGCATCGCATGGTGTAGTCGTCTGCCTAGGGTCGCGCTCCAGCTGCGGATCGCCCATTCCACTGTCTCTAGTAACCGCACCCGGAGGTCTTGTAGAGCCTCTAGCCAGAAGTCGGGGCTGCCATCTATGGTAAGGGCAGGATCCGGACCCGGTTGGCTGACGGCTGCTCTGGCCTCCGCCTCGACCTCCCGCATCAGGTCTTGGAGTCTCATGCTGGCCATTCTTCTTTGGAGGGAAACCACACCCGATCAACCGGTAAGACGTTCTGGTTGAGCTGGTCAAGAATGCCGTCTGTGTGTCTATGTATGACACTCCTATCTCCTCTGGGCTTTTGTAGTCCAATCGTGGGAAAAGTCTTTGGGGTCCGCCCCCATGGTTGATTCGAGCAATCAGGGCGGACAAAGAGTTTGGCGCCTTTTGTCTTTGGCCCTCCCACGATGAGGGGGGGGGGTTGACTCACTCCTGGGCTTCACGTGGCGGCTTCTTGTGGCGGGAACGCCATCTTGGGCGCCATCTTGACCCAATGGTGTAAAGGCGGGAAAGTTCTTTTAGGGACGAACAAAGTCCAATTGTAGACAATAAAGTCCAGTTTAAGCACAATATACCCGTTGGATAACGGGCCTGCTCGTATCCTGTTCGTGACGCCATTTTCTGACGCACACCAGGGCCGGCTGACTCCGGTTTAGACAGGCGATTCTTCTCCTTCCTTGTCACGGGTGGACCGCGCCTGCCGGTAGTGGGGCCCGGTGTAGTGCAGATCAAAAGTGAGGACGTCTTACGGGAACAGATTAAAGGGGTTTTAATTTGTTTTCTTCGTGACGCCACCTATGAGTAGATT
>JARQOC010000002.1:107441805-107460651 GCA_033576535.1 Allobates femoralis
AAAAAAAAAAACGGCTGTGGACTGGACAAGACAAGCCTGAAGTTCCAAATTTACTGGATTCCGATAAAAAATGCAAGTCGCCGCACATGTCCGGAACGTCTATACAAATGCTTTAAACAGGTGGAATTCTGGCCGATTTGAAAAAATGCAGATGTGCAAGTAACCTTACTAAAGTCCGCTTCACACACTAGGATATAGGTGAATGAGATCGCTAGCTATGTCACGTGACCGCTATCCTTCCGACATCGTTAGTGCATTGTCACATGCAAGGATATCGTTAGCAATCTTAAATTTGACAACGCACCAGCTATTTGGAGCAGATAGTTTGAACGATTTTACAAAGCGGCAGGAATAGGAGAAATATGAACGACATCATTCAAAAAGGTGTCACACTGAACGATGTTGCTGCTTCCCAGGACGATCTCAAATTTTGGATGAACGTTCCAACGATTTTTTCTTCCTACATCGTTCATTTACACGCAACGACGCACAAACGATATCGTTTGAACTATCACAAATCTGTGACGTTTCAACAATATCGTTAACGAGATCCTAGCGTGTGATGCCTTTACACAATTGCTGCAGCTCTCACAGCTCTGCTTTATTGCAACAATTGCACCCTGTCTGCCTGTGAGATGAAAGTTGAATTCCTGAGAAACCTGCGGATGTGTCAGTTTATAATCACAGTGAGGTTAGGAGGGCAGAGGGCAGGCATCACACATCACACTGGTATTACCCCCATATATTTTTTATAATCTCTGGAGGTAGATTTTGATGCAAATCAGTGTCCGGCCTACAGCCTGAAACAGCTCATTTACATATAATAAAAATGTTAATTTTTCTGGGGTAAAACATCGTATTGCAGATATCAAGACATCATTTTATTCAGTTAGCTATGTATAGACAAATTAGTAAAGTTGAACCTGTTGACAGATTTCCTTTAAAAGCTACAAAACTAGTATAAAAATCACCCAACCTGTTTGTCTATTCCAGACAGGAGGCTTAGACTTATGTTCCATTGAACTTTCCTGGGTGCTACGTGACCTGTCCATAAGTCCTGATTCAAGCCCATTCTTTAAAACATGAATACAAGAAAGAAGCTTTCAACTCAGAGTCAATAGCTGTCATCTTTCTTTCAACAAAGGATAAATCCATGTCTTTCATACATATAAAGAGGATACGTCATCTAACTTCACATGTCTATTTTAATAAACAATTGTAAATACCAATTCTGGTGCATTATTTCTTGGAACTGTACTGGTCTTCTTTTATTAATAGTATAATTTTATGAATAAATTGACAGCTGGGTGTTACCAGTTCAGTATTGACAGATCAGTAATAACAGTGAAAAGCATAGTGACATGCCTTTTTGACACAGTTAATGGCAAAACCTAGTTATAATGAAAAACAGAGCAAAGTTCTAAAAAGAAATGGTCCAAAATATTTATTAGAACAGACATCTCAGGAGAGTGGATGGAGGTCGGGCTTATATATACGCCCTTGGCCGTGTCCCTCCCTCTGATGTGAGCTTATACACTGAGTTTGCATCATCCCCATTACATCTCAGTTGATCTAAACAGCTGAGATGTGCAGCTAACAACACTAATTGGATCAGCAATCCCATCGGTGCTGTTAACCCTTTGGATTGTGCTGTCAATCACTGATCGGGCAATCCAAAGCACCACGGCGGGCATCGAGCCGTTCCCCACTGGTATCGGAGGTCCCGTGATCGCATCACCGGACCTTTGATTATTACCTCGACTGCCAGGGGTCCTTTGATGACCTCGGATGCAGTCAGTAATCACTTCCTGTAGATTTCTTGCAAGGGTCGGCAGCCACAGAAAGTGATGATTTCTCCTATGCAGAGACATGCTGAAGTGATCATACTGTGCAGCACTGAGGCCCCCTAGGGAGCAGTGTAAAATAAAGAAAAAATAAAAAAAGTTTTTAAAAGTATGATAAAAAGAAAAAAACATAACAGTTCAAATCACCCTCTTTTGCCTCATTAAAAAAACTATTAAAAAATAAAAAAAAAACACATATTTGTGATTGCTGTATTCAGAAATGCCCGATCTATCAAAATATAAAATCAATGAATTAGAACGGTAAACTGCGTAATGGAAGAAAAAGTCCAAGCGTCAAAATTACATTTTTTTTGGTGGCCGCAATATTGCAATACAATACCATAACGGGTGATCAAAACAGTGCATCTACCCAAAAATGGTGTCATTAGAAACGTCAGCTCAAGACGCAAAAAATAAGTCGTCACACAGCCACTGATCCAGAAAAATACAAACGCTGCAGGGCGCGGAAAATGGCACAAAAGTGAAATCCTTTTTTAAAATTTCTAAATTTTTAACCACTCAGATAACAGTAAAAGTATACATGTTTGGTATCTACAAACCCGTTCTGTTCAGTTGGGATTCTGGTGATTTTCACTGCAATAATAGTGTAATCTACAATTCTATTTGCAAAAAAACCTGGAAACTGATCCATCAAGTCATGTTAGTTTAAGAAGACGCCATGATGCCAATCTGAATAGTGCCATAGTTAGAACTTTAAATGGAGATTCAAACAGATAGAATTTTTTTTACACACTAAAATTTCCTTCACTGTTACTATAAAAAAATAAATCACATCAGATTTATTCTATCTAATCTAATCAGAGATTAGCATAATGCAGAGGCTGAGAGCCTAATTCCAGTGATGTGTCACTAGGCTGTGTGTTGCTATTTCAATAAAATTAGTGATTTATCAGCAGCAGGAGATTGTCACTACAGGACTTGGTGTCTCCTGCCTTCTTGTCTTCCTGCTCAGTATAACCCTGCCACCACCACTGATTATCATCTTTCTGCCAATGTACAGCGAAGATGTCTGGCCCACAAGGGTCTGGGGTACTCAGGTATCGGGTGCCTGGGTACGGTGGATGTCACGGGTGGCCGGTGCCCAAGCCTGTGCCCTTGCGGTGACAACAAAAAGGGGTATTTACAGGTATTCAAGTTAATGAATGAATTTCGTGACGCCACCTGTAGATCCGATGATGGCACTGGTGCTGCTGTGACCTCTGGGGTGATGGACGGCGGCAAGTTGTTGTGGCTCTCTACAGGTAGAGTAGGGTCCCTGGGGCTATATGGGTATTATGGTTGAATAGGGTAGCGCAGTCATTGCTTCACAGTGCAGAATTACCTCCATTCACCAAGAAGAAACACAGAAACTTGTTCACTCTGTATGGGTACTTTACTCAGACAATCTGCAGCTAACAGTGTATGCAGGTGTTACAGCTAGGGTAGTGGACCAGGTGGTCCTGGCAGTAGGCAATGTCCCTCTGAAGCTCCAATGATGTTCCTTCTTTATCTATTTCACTGTTCTACCTCTGCACTCTCCTTCTTACTCACACTGCCCTGCACAAATCCCTCTTCTTGAACCAGGCCTGTCGGATGGTATAAGGATCCCTTTTCTCTCTAAGGGGTGCTCAACCCAGTTTGGTGCTTCTGGTGGGGACCGTGCACAAGTCGGGCTGGATCGTGCTCCTAAGAAGCTATCAACCACGCCGGTATTTGTGGCTCAGGGATTGTCCTCTGCACCATTTCAGAGCCGATACCCCACTTCGGACTGGGCCAGGGCATTCAGTTACCCTCTATCCACCCCTCTCTGTCTGGTCACCAGGTTGAGGTGCCCTCTCCATTACTTCTTCTCTTTACTGACTCTTCTCACTGAGTGTTTTGTTTCCTGCTCTTTCCCCACTCACTATATAACCTAGCTCTCCTCCCACCGGGACCAGTTACCCTAGTATCGGGTTGTCTGATTGGTCCCCAATCACTAGGTGTATGTGTGTGGTTGTGGAGCTTTAGGCTTCTATTACCCCCTAAAAGGACAAAGCATACCGCATCTTCTGTTAGGGGTGCAGTACCCTTTTGTAGCGCCCTGACTAGCGGGCGCTACATAAACAGGAAGCTGACAATCAGTGGTGCGGGTGGGGTTATATCAAGCACAACATTCAGAACACTGGCAAATCTGCAGCAGAGAAAACTGATTTTATCCCAACTGCTGGACTCAGTAAACTAAGAGATACATCACTGGAATCAGGTCTAATTACGTAGCAACAACCTGCTGACAGATTCCCTTTAAAAACTCCCATGAACGTTCATACCCTGCATATATATTATTTTCTTTTTTGGTAAGAGGGTTGAATGAAAAGTAATGCCTCCACCTTCGTAATTGTGTTTCCATGAAAATATTTTAATAAATTAAATGCAGAAATAATCCTTAGAATGTGCTCTTTAATTACTGATATTCACTGTTCCATATAAACACCAGACAACTGGATACATGTCTGCCAACAATGAACAAGTTTCCTGAAGTCATCATGGAATACATCGACACTTTGTTTCCACAACCAGCCCTTTCACAGTTCTCTCAACTTCATCAGATGCATAGTGATGTCCCTGCAGATCTTCTTTCATTATCAGGAACAGATGGAAGTTAGACGGCATAAAATCTGGACTGTATGGAGGATGCCATACAGTGAGCTTCAGTCTATGAAGTTGTTCTGTGATGGCATGTGAAGAGTGTGGTCTGGCATCAGGTGTACCCATCATGCACAGATCTTCTGATTACCAAGCAAAGGAATAATGTGACCTACATGTTCTTGTGAAATGCCTAATACGCTTGTAATCTCTCTCTGAGTGATACGACGATCATCCTAAATCAGTCTGTCAACGTTTTGCACTCGGCAGTTGCTGTCACAGGACGTCCAATTCTTTCTTTATGGTAAAAAATGTTTATACCGTTGTAGCCAGTAGATAGCAAAATATTATAATCTGAGAGTCCTCAGTGTTTGATATTTTTTAATGGCTAACTGAAAAGATTGTAAGGAAAGCAAGCTTTCGGGACACTATGGCCTCTTCATCAGGCTGATAATGACACACATTCTGAAGACACACACATATATACATATACAAGGTAGGATGATGCAGTAAATACGACAATGACATTTTGACATTTCTTACTGTCTCGCATGGATTTATAGCTTTGTACTCTCACTGAGGAATTTTCAGGTCTCCACAGGCCATTAATCATAGAACAATAATACAATTGGTTCCTTTTATCTTGGAATTTTGATTTTACCTCCCCAGTTCCTCTCCCCCTCCCAAGTCTGACTCTGCTTCACTTCATCTGTCATATTTATTGCGTCATCTCACCCTGCTTATGTATATATGTGTTTGTCTTCAGAATTTGTGTCATTATTAGCCTGATGAAGGGACCACAGTGTCCCGAAAGCTCGAAAGCATGCTTTGCTTACATCTTTTCAGTTAGCCATTAAAAGGTATTAACCACTGAGGACTCTCAGATTCTAATATTCAATTTGTCATGCAAGTCAGATGTTCCCACCTCACCATCTTTAAACTTAATGGCCCAATGACGCACAGTGCTCACATATCACAATCACCATAAATGGCTTGCATTCTCCGATCAGTTTCCTTTGGGGTGACCCCTTCTGCTGTCAAGAATTCATGACAGCACATTTCTTAAATCGTATTGACCAACCATCTGCACAAAGTTCCATTCTTTATACTGTAACAACACAACCGCTCATTGTTAAGGCTTCCTGCTAACTGGAGCTGTAGAGGAGAGTCTACTGAATAGTCCAGTACCTGCCACATACGACTGCTACTTAGAAAAGTGGAGTCATTACTTCTTATTCAACCCTTGTATATATGTGGCAAACTTACTATAGACCATCTTACATTCAGTATTAGCACTAGTGTATTGCCTGTGCTTATCAAAGTCATATATTTAGTATATTTATTTTTTTCTATGGGCTAGTATAGAGTCAGAAAACTCAAAAAACTTAAATGACTACTGTCCCCAGGAGATATTATTATGTTTTTGACACAAAATGTTTCACACAGATGATTATATTAGTACTCTTAGTCAAAATGATTTTTAGGAAAAAAAACACCTGACTGAAGAGAACATTTGATGGAAAAATGGCCACGGGAACATGCAGCTTTGGTTGGCATAAATCACTTAATGGAAACATCCAAGCAAGTCACTTTTTTATATAAATATCAGAAAGTGAGAAATCTAAATGTATGTGACAGGTAGTACTTATGTTCTTAAATGATGGACAAACTTTAAAAAAAATATAAAAGTTAAAGGGAACCAACCACCCCCAATGACCCCCCCGGACTATTAATATCAGTCCCTACACACAGCACATACATGTGCTGCAATGATTTTTGCTAAAAAAACTGTTTTTTAAAACTAAAGATAATGATTTTGAAAGTTTAAACCGAATGGACGGATGGGCGGTACTTATCTGTGGCAAAAGCCGAGATCTGATGCCAATCATCCTCCCGTCTCCCCTCGCAGCAGTTATGGACAGCCCTTTGTTCAGCGTCACTGCCTGGTGCACGGGCTCGCATGCCCGTGCACACGTCATCATCTACAGCCGGGAAGCGAGCGCGCGCTCTGACTTCCTGCGCTCGGCTATGGAAGACAGAGCGCGCGCTCGCTTCCCGGCTGTAGATGATGACGTGTGCACGGGCATGCGAGCCCGTGCACCAGGCAGTGACGCTGAACAAAGGGCTGTCCATAACTGCTGCGAGGGGAGACTGGAGGATGATTGGCATCAGATCTCGGCTTTTGCCACAGATAAGTACCGCCCATCCGTCCATTCGGTTTAAACTTTCAAAATCATTATCTTTAGTTTTAAAAAACAGTTTTTTTAGCAAAAATCATTGCAGCACATGTATGTGCTGTGTGTAGGGACTGATATTAATAGTCCGGGGGGGTCATTGGGGGTGGTTGGTTCCCTTTAAATGGCTCATGATACAGTACTAAAACTAAATACTACTGAATTATAAATACATCTGATTTTAATCATTTAGAACTGCCTATTGTAATTTAAAAATGTATTACCGTATATACTCACGTATAAGCCGAGTCTTTCAGCCAAAAAATTGGGCTGAAAAGTCCCCTCCTCGACTTATACGCGAGGTGGGTGCAGGCAATGACGTCATTGTCTGTGCGCCGGAGGAGGAAGCCGGAAGAAGCCTGATGAAGCCGGAGGAGCGCGCGGTGTCAGAGAGCGGCGGCGGCGGCGACAGGGATAAGTATAATGATCTATTACTTTACAGGTTTGCGGCAGCAAGGGGGGGCCATGTATACCCATGGGGGGGCGCCTGTATACCACTGGCGCTGCTGCTGTATACGCCACTGGGGCTGCTGCTGTATACACCACTGGGGCTGCTGCTGTATACACCACTGGGGCTGCTGCTGTATATACCACTGAGGCTGCTGCTGTATACACCACTGGGGCTGCTGCTGTATACACCACTGGGGCTTCTGCTGTATACACCACTGGGGCTGCTGCTGTATCCACCACTGGGCTGCTGCTGTATACACCACTGGGGCTGCTGCTGTATACACCACTGGGGCTGCTGCTGTATATACCACTGGGGCTGCTGCTGTATACACCACTGGGGCTGCTGCTGTATATACAACTGGGGCTGCTGCTGTATACACCACTGGGGCTGCTGCTGTATATACCACTGGGGAGGCTGCTGTAACACTGCTGGGGCCTGTATATACCACTAGGGAGGCTGCTGTATACCACACTGCTGGGGGCTGTATACCTGTGCTGGGGTCAACCCTCGGCTTATACACGAGTCAATAGGTTTTCCCAGGTTTTGGGGGCAAAAGTAGGGGGTCGGCTTATACACGGGTCGGCTTATACACGAGTATATACGGTATATTACATCATTTTATTATAATAATTATTATATTAATAATAATAACATTATTATTATTATTATTATTATTATTAAGAGGCAGAATTATAATTGTTCATGTGTCCTACCGAAAAGCTGCATTTCCAACTACAAGACTGAGATCTAAGGAAAAACATTTCTCCATGTGAAGTGTGACATGTCTAGCATACTTACGTGAGGAGGCTCATAAGCCATGTAATGCTCCTCTGGGAAATGAAATATGCAAATTGCCTCATCAGAAATTAAGAGGATTCCAATTCTAGTACCATCTATTGGAAGTAGCAGTCCTTGGGATTGTGTCATTGGCTGCCTAAGTCACATGTTGCTCAGTATATAAGAAGTGGCCATTGGCTGTCATCGTAATTTTGAGAGTGTTACTTCTAGGGACAGTGCTGCTGTTTGTTCCTGCTACAAAGAAAGATAGCTACTCGATCTGTTTTTAGATAGAATAGGAGGGTGAGAGGGTCCATCTGGGCATAGGCATTTTTTGCTTACAATAAGGGATTACAAAATCTGCGTGCATTGGCAAAGATGAGTTTTTTGCATGGAAAAAGTTATAGCCAAATCTTTGTGCTTCCCCTAAAAGGTGATTTTTGGTCTCAAACTATTGGTCACCAAATCTTTGTGCTCCCTGAGAGTCACCCTCCTCGTCTTCCTGCCCTGACAGCACAGTACAGTGCAGGTGTGCCTCAGATATCTGAGTTTTATCATCACCTCCACCCCTGGGGGTTAATGTCTGGTAATAATAATAATCTTTAATCATATAGCGCCAGGTCTGGATTCAGCTTGATAGATAAGCACATCCGACTGTCCCCTGAAAGTGTAGACCACCTAACATTCATCAAGATGAACAAGTCATGGTTCTCCAAAGACTTTTCCAGTCGTAGACTGGGCAGACTAGGTGATGTTGTACTTTTCAGTGTGATTCATTGATCTCGTCATTATACAATTTTTATTCTGAGTCATTTCATGGCACTTTGGTGGTATCCAGCCCTAATTATTTGAAATGTGAAGACTCATCTTGTGGTGTCTTTGTTGTCTGTTTCCTGAATTTAGCAGGGCTCTGTGAGCAAGATGCCTACACGTGTAACTCATCCTCCTGTTACTAAAGAATGTTTAACCTTATAATGTTAGGCATCACCTGGTTCCAGACTATGTGCCATGCATGCAGACTGTGCCATTATGCAATTTTTATTCTGGGTCAATTGACGCCACTTTCTTGTTGTCTGGCCGTAATATTTTGAAATGTGGAGACTCCTCTTGGAATCTGTTTATTGTGTCTTTCCTGAATTTAGCAGGGCTCTCTGAGCACAAGCCTACACCTGTCACTCATCCTCTTGTTCCTGATCAATGTTTCTGATTTCACTTCTACAGAGCAGCAGCTTTTCTTCCGCTCTGCTCTGTTGACGTTATGCTGATGGACAGCCATCTCCCCTCTGATTAACTGCTGGAAGCTGGCTGTCAATCAGCAAGACATTGGCAGTTACGTCTTGTTGACAGAGCAGCCGGAAGAGATGATTGTTGACATGAAGCATCAGAATCGCCAGCTGGAGTGGTCTGTGACCACCCTGAGCAAGCGCTGGGTAGGACGGGCAAGTTGTCAGTAACACTACCTGCCTATTAGCTCTTGGTTACATAGTCAAAAAGTGATATAGTCATGGATAACCCCTTTAAGAAGATAGGTATGGCTAAAATGGAGATGAGCTGCAATACCAGACACAGACCATGGATGGGTTGGACACTGTTTTTGAAGAAAAAAAAAGACAGACATGCATGGGAAGGGTGCAGATAGTCCAGAGAGTGTCAACTAACATATAAATCACATGTATCTATTGTACAGTGCAACACACTTTATATAGGTTATGTTAGTCTTTGTTTGTGTCTCAGATATTTTTCACTTGAGTGCTTTCCTTTTAAGAGACTAAACACTGGGCATCTCATTAGTTTATATATAAGGTAATATATTATATTTTGCAGGGTAAATAAGCTTGGGGTCATTAGGCGTTGTGGTTATAGTGGATTGGCACAGTCTTTGTAACATTTACGCTGAAAAAAATAATAAAGTACATTCTGGTGTCACTCATTAAAAAAGATCTCTTCAACGAACTAAAGAGGCAACAAAATGTACGAGAAAAGAACACATTTACTTAGAACTCAGTTCTATAAATACCTAGATTATGCAATTAAAACCTGTTTCTAAAGCCAAGTTCCATCTAATTACTATAAAATTACTATAAAATATCTTCCCTTTGTTCCCCTTAGACCCTTATTTCTGCATTTTCTGAAGACTCCTTCTTAACTGTCAAGGACTTCTTGTATTGGAGACTACGGTTCTCAAGAAGGGAATAGGTGCAGCATTGGAGGTGAAAGCCGCAAAGTTTTGTTCAAATTTGAAAAAAATACAGTGTTTATAATTAGCAAACACAATACGTTTAAGCAAAACTTTCCTGCTCTCACTTCCATTGCTTCTTGGGCATTTGTTTTTCTACCCAGCCAGAGGTGAGGCACTATGTATTAAGGAGCAACATTAGCTTTTGTTGCATCAATTAGTGCAGAAGTCCCCAACCTTTTTGACCTTGAGAGCCACATCCATCACTGAGACCGGGTCACAAGCCACATCCGGATCCCACTACCTCACAGTAGTGACACCAGTGACAAGATCCAGGGGTTCCTACCTTACCCCCATTCAGATATGCTCTTCTATGTGGGACCACAAAAGTCACCATATGTAGTCCTGCTCTTCTTACCTGTTTACTAGACCTGATGTTTATGCACCAAGCTGGAAGACAACCAGGAGCCACACATCACGGGCCCGCGAGCCATATGTGGATCTCGAGTCCAGGTTGTGACGCCTGTATTAGTGACTACCTTGGTTAAAAAAATCAAGTGCACAATGTTTGCGATCACTAGTCATTGCATAGGTCATACTGAAACCTAAGTGGCTGATGACAATGTTGCTGAGAACACATCATCCCTAACCTTTATGGCCCCTTTACACGCAGCTACAGGTGACAGGTTTTCCACATTGTGGAAAACGCTAGCTTTTAGCGCTTCAATGGCTCAAGTGTGACCCTAGCCTTGGCCTTCTCTTTCTTGTTCTGTGGACTTTTTCCTAGCAATTAGAATATTGTATCTTATAGCATGGTATATTTATGTTCTATCATTTCATAATTTATAAACACATAGATCTACAAAGAATACTATAGAAGGAATATATATCCACAATGTTTGAATGTTTGACCCAATTCATACAGCTTAAGGGCAATGCTACCAAATACTAATGAAATGTATGTAAACTTTTGACTTTGCAGAAAGATAAAAAAAAGACGTTAAAATATTCTCTCTCTGTGTCTCTCCCTCTCTCTCGCTCCCTTTCTCTCTCTCCATCTCCCTCCCTCTCTCTCTCTCTCTCTCTCTCTCCCTCTTTCTCTCTCTCTCCCTCCCCCTCTCTCTCTCTCTCATTCTCTCCCTCTTTCTCTCTCTCTCCATCTCCCTCCCTCTCTCTCTCCCTCTTTCTCTCTCTCTCCCTCTCTCTCGCTCTCCCTCTGTCTCTTTCTCTCTCTCTCTCTCTCTCTCTCCCTCTCTTTCATTAGTCAAGCTTTTGGGTACTACTAATAATTATGGTAATTCTAATTGACCTAAAGCAGGAAAGGTTTATTCTGATTCCATGTCAGATAGTGAGTAAAACATGAATAAATGTCTTGTTGTATAGCGTATATAAACTTCTGGTTTCAACTGTATATACGGTACATAAATAATGTAACAGTCACTTTTTAAGTAAAATATAAACCATATTCATAATAAACAGAATGAGATTGGTTCGAGTTTCAAAGATTAGTGAAGTCACAGAAAGCAACACTATGTTATACGTGCTATTCCTTTGCAGTTAATAAACCTTGATCCCTTATGAGCTGTGGCACCTTGCTCTTTGAAAGTGAAAAGAACGTAGAAGTCTTGGAAATAAATGTCTTCTTATCGCTATGCCTTGGTGAAGCTAAAGAACATTTGCTACATGTTCCAGTTATGACAGAAGAGCAAAGCTGACCTTTTCAAGGGTAAAGAGTGCTTTCTGCATCTCTCTGGATGAAATAATTATATAGATGGATTTTGACAAGGTGACCAGGCAACCATACAGCTAAAGACCTGTCCCAAGTATGTTTCACGTGGCTGCATGAAGCTTTGTCTGGAAATCTCACAGCGCCCTCTGAGAAATAAGATGTGTAGCATTGCATGACATTATCCAGTTCTTGCAAGAAGAGACTGAATTTCACGGTACAGAGTTCTTGTAAAGGATGTTATATATTATATATTATTTCAATAGCTCACATCTGATGCCCAGAATACACATACAAAATGCCACACCGGCCCGAGAGGTAGCGTAGATCCTAGCAGTAAATCAATGGAGGCTTTTGGTTTGTTAAGTGCAATTACACTGGAAAATTGCAATGATAAATGTCCCCTTTTAACTTTACTGCAGAATAAACAGATACAGATTTATTTTTAACTAGATTACATCTATATTTCTGACCACAATAATAAAAAGATATTATTCTTTAGGACCAGCTAATTTCAGGCCTTGTGTGGATACAGCAAAATTCAGCAGCTGGCTGCAATTACTTTGAATGGTCATCAGAAGTTTAAGGCTGGCTTCACACCACAGATTTTTTTGATCCGGGGCTGTCCGGTGTAATCCGGGGCAATCCGACGCTCCCTAGCATGGGAGCCTATGGGGCCGGTTTGCCCCAGACCGGGAGAATTCGGGAACCAGACACTGGTGGCTGCACGCCGCTGTTCTTTCAGGACCGCGGCTAGCTCCATGCGGCTGCAATTAGCAGCATCTGGCTGCACACAGGACCGGAGGGCACATTTGGCCCTCCGGTTCTGTGTGCTGATTCAGTCCGGGGCTGTCAGGGTCATCCCGGACAGCCCGGATCGGATCACACCGTGGTGTGATGCCAGCCTAAAAAATAAAAATATACTATACTCACTTCTTACCTCTCTGGCTCCTCTGCTCCTCACCATCACTCTATGTTATCACCACACAGAGCACTGATATCTCCGGCCATATCCCACTAGACTGGAGTGTCTGGCGCTGATACGGCTTGCAACAGTTCTACATCTCATGTACGACCGAAAAGGTATGTTTAAAGGTGAGTATATGTTTATTTTTTCACAGTTCACTTTTATTATGCAATGGGGTATGGATAGACCCCAGGTCACAGTAAGGTACAGTAACTTTTCTCATAACCTGATTTCCTGGAAAAAAAACATGCGATCAGGCAAATTAGAATTTTGCCTGATCTTTTTTCCAGTTTCTGCTTGTTGAGAGTCTAGTCTAGCCTACAATGTCTAGCCTACAATACACCATGTGCCGGAAGTTAGCACTCACCACGACGTATAGTTGTGTTATGGAGCAGTTAGGGGTTGATTGTCAGTGACTTTACTTACAATGCCTCCCAAATTGAGGCTCACAAAACATACACATCAGCGGTGCTGGCACTAGATCTCTTACTTTCACAGATCATAGAGGTTATAAAAGGATGAGGCTGATATTGAAAAAGTGGTACTACTCACCGGATTCGGTCATGTGGGACAGAACACTAAATAAGTTTAGAACATTGGGGTTTACATTCATGAGCCACTGTAAAAATTATTCACTTGTCTTGTACCTAATTGACTCTGATTCTACTTTTCTTCCATGCTGTACTACTCTTCCCATGTACGATCTTTTGCAGTGGGTGACAGGGAGAATGCCAACTAGGCACTTTACGTTCACCGGGGCATTTACGTATAGATAGAAAACCAGAAGAGAACACCACAAAAACTCACCACCAAGCATCCAAATAAAATACTGAATGCACACACAGGATGCAGAGAACCTCCATTATAGAGATGGGTGTAGCCCAGGTGGAAAATACTTATGAGACTGCCACGCACAACCTTCCAAAGTGCAGGATGAGTAACTGCTAGCATAACACTTGCACAATGTGCAATGTGTGTGATGGAGGTCGTCTGCATCCTATGTGTGAATGTAGTATTACGTTTGGCTGCTTGGTGCTGAGTCATTTAGGTATAGAGCAGGAGAAATATCCTAAAATTTGTCCCAATGAAAATATGAAAGAAAACCACCCTAGCTCTGACACTCAACAGTATAACAGTTCAACCCACCGCCAGCTGACAATGAATAAGTAGACCTAGTCCAAGTGTTAACAATGGTGATATCTGATGTCTACATAAACTCATCATTGTACTTCTATAAGAAAAAGCTCAAGCTGAAAAGTGTTTTATTAGAGAGTGTCAAGTGCTAGGTATTCTGTGCTGCTGCTGCTGGTGTGTTCACAAATAATCTATAACGAGTATTAGTGCAGTTTACCCTTGACATGTTTCGAAGTTTTCTCACCTCTTTATCAGGAGAACCACAAAGAATCTTTGGATCTTTCAATCTGTCAGGCTTCTGCAATTAGAAATGTTTCCCTAAAACTTATTTAGTGTTCTGTCCCACATGACCGAATCCGGTGAGTAGTACCACTTTTTCCACCCCCACTGTTTTCTGGATAACACCCTATTGTGCTTGCTTGTCCCCGCAGCTATTACTAAATAGAAATGATTGTTGGATTTAAGTTTTTCATATTCATTTTTCTCCACTCAGCTGGAATCCTAGATTTCCTACCATGTGACATATCCAAATTCACAGCCTGTGAAGAATGAAAGCACAGAAAATAAATCTTTGGTTATTTCAGTAATAGACATTGTGCAATGTGCAAACGTCATTTCTAGGACTATGAGTATTTTCGTAAAAACTTGTTTCCAAATGATTGGAAAATGTTTGTTCTCCGAAGTGTTGTAAAGCTGAAAACTGTGAGCAGCCGCTTCATCAATCAAAGACATACATCTTAGGATGAGTACAGCATCTGGATATTTGAGAAAATGTAACAATGCACAAAATATAGAGCATTTCCAGATTTTATGATTGACCTTCAGTGTATATTGTAGTGTATACAACTTTAGTGTGCTTGGGCGGGAGGGTGGGCTTTTTTTGCATTTCCAATGCATAAAACACCTTGCTGTGCCCCCCCAGAGAGAGCCTAACATTCAATTTGCTCTCACTGGGGTTCCGACTCCCTTTGTGTACTGAAGGGAGCTGGGAATTTACATCACTCATGAGCACCAACGATAATCGCTGAGTAACGAGTATCGTGAATACTGTACTATCCATGCGAGTAGTGGATTACGCTCGCTCATCACTAATGACAACATTTGCTTGGGCCAGCCATGCCTTTATTCATGAGTGCTTGCCTGGTGCTGTGTGAGTTAATTCTGAAAAGCCCAGACATGTGTAGTGTCAGCTGCTTCTGCTGGGGCCTGATTTGCCTTTATTCACATGTACTAATCTGGCACCATGAGAGCAGTTTTGAGATGCTCCAGATAAATGCTGCTTTTAATGGTTCTGCTTTATGTGTATTTTGGAGGCCGCATTGCACAGCTAAAATAACAATATATAGAGTAGGACCACCCTGATGAGATTGCCTTGATGTGGCAGGGTGGCTCAAAAGAGTGAATAATATTTTGCCAAAAAACTCAATTTCATAATATTATACAGTAGGAAGGAATATGTGCACATTTTTTATTGCAAGCTATCTTCTGTTGGTGTTGGCTTGTTTGTTGCTTTATCTTAGAATAAGTACAGCACCTCGATATTCGAGAAAATGTAACAATGCACAAAATATACAGAGCATTTCTAGATTGTATGATTGACCTTCAGTGTATACTGCAGTGTATACTACCTTAGTGTATTTGTTCGTGTAGTCTACACTAGACAAATAAAAAAAGATGTCGAAGCCATGAAATCACATTAGTGATGTCTTGTTGGGAGATCTCACCAATTTGTATCTGTACAATATATCAGAATGATGTGACAGATAATCCTTCAGAGGAAACAGACACTGGCATGTTTTCTGAGTCCTTATATGACAACATGTCACCTAGTAATCACAGAAGTAGATTGGCTTCATGTTCTGGCTCACTGATGGAGCCGTTTGTTATCTTGACGAGTACATCTGTTTTATGGCAAAATCACTATCAGGCCTATTTATGTAGTCCCTGAGTATTATCACTGTCATACTGACTTCATCCCAACCCTCTGATAATATGCGTGACTAAGTCCAGATATTGAGATGATTACAGAGGATTTATGGAAGCTGATCAGAAAGACGACTTCTGTTTCTATTTCAATTTATTGCATTTCTGAAAAACTGACCTTCAGTTATAGCTAATGAAATTGACTATGGGTTAATAGACTGCTATGGAATTGTATCATCACAATTATCGTTATAATTTTCATTATTATTATAGTTATTTGAATTTTATTTTTTCGTCTGATACTTTCCGGCTGCGGGTATCATTATTGAGTAATGACGAGACTGAAGGGAAAAGTCATGTAGAAGTCAAGCTTGGATTTCAGAACACAGAGTAGCAGGTACAGTAGAAGTTAATCTAAAAGTTAATGGGAACCTGACATAAAATTCATCCTGTCCGAACCATGGTGTCAAGGGGTGTCAACAGCAGACAGGCAGATTTGTAGCAGGATGGCAGTGATGGGCTAAGGGAAACAGGAAAGCTTGTCTGACCTTGTAGACTGGGATTCCCTAGCTGACCCTGTTCCCAGAATTTCCTCTAAAGGTGAAGACGTCTGGAATGCCACTCTTGCCCTGCTCCTGACCAGCCCCTGACTAACACCCCCTCACTTCCACCCAGGGATAGAAACAGCCACTCCATCAAAATAAAAAAAAAGGATATATATAGATGATCTGCGCTGCCGTGTGATGAATGAGACCATAGGTATATATGGATCAACTTTTGGCTTTATTCAACGAGTTTCGGAGCGTCAATCTCACTACTTCCTCAGGAAATCAACCATCCATGTATATATTCATTTGTTTTTCTTGTGACCATATCACACATGTGGATCAGTGGATCATGCAGCAGCCAGTACATGCAATATATACTGGTTATGGGTCTGGCAACTTGGCCAATGGAGCAGCAATAGCAAAATTTTGCATAATATTTTAATGAGGATAAGACCCTTTTTGTGCTTCTGTATCTTTTACAATTTACGTCACCAAGATAACCCTCTCAAAGGTATACACTTCTGGAAAGTTTCAGCAAACTGCACAGTGTCCAAACAACTCAAGGTCAAAGTAGAGACTAAACTCTCCCAATGACACCACCTGAAGAGTAATTGTCGAGCCCACTGGGACGAGGGTACTCGGTACCGGACCGTGTCTGCTGCGGGGGAAGTCACGGGTGGTCCTGGTCTGGTCCGTTTCCCGGGCCCTGGCAAATAAAAGGGTGTATTTACAGGGGAGTATTCTATCGTGACGCCACCCACTATATACGGCCAGTAAGGGGGCCCGACGCTGCTGCAGAAACCTCCGGGGACGATTAGTGGCAGCATAGATGGTATAGTTCCTGTGGGTAGAACTGTATTACCCGGGGCAGTGATGGTATAGTCTATAATGGATATGGATGGAGACAGGTTAAAGGACACACACTCACGTTTAGTAGTCAAAGGTGCAATTCTGCTCTTCTCCTGTTGCTGCAGCTTCTTCTAATCCGATGTGCAGAGCTGACAGGCTGGTAGCTCTGTAGGTGGGAGCTCTCTTTACTGAATGTAGGGCAAAGGTTGCAATCAATACACAGACTCCAAAGATGTTTTCCAAAGCTTTACTGATGATGTTATTGCAGATTATAGTCCACGAGTCTGTAATGGGGCTAAACTCTCTCCCCACCCTGTCCAGGTCATCAGCTTCCTCGTGCTGCGCGGTGTGTGTGTGTTCTGAGCTGCTGCTTCTAGCTGAGCTGCTGGGACTCCTCACTATCTCTCTGTGTTCTGCTGGTACCACTTGGCTAGGCAACTTGAGTCCTCTGTGCTGTGCTGACCCCTCCGTGTTGCTTTGCACTGGTACTAGGGGCATCTAGAGATCCACTGTTCCTGAATTCACTGTGCTGTGGGTGCCAGACACAGTACCGGATCCGGTGTCTGTTCCGTGCGCTCTTCTGGGGCAAGTGAAGGTATCACTCCAGCTCCCAGACGTGTTCCTCTGTCTGTAGTTCTCCTGTTCCTCAACCCTCACTAGGCCTGCACTAAGTTCTGCACTAACTTGTGCTCTTCACAGCCCTGCTCCGAGCTGAACTGAGCTCCCCCATGAGCTGGAGTATTTAAGTGAGCAGGTGGTGCTCCCCCTCCTGGCCCTGAGGTGCTAGTGTTTGTCAGTGTGTAGTGGGGAGAGAACCTATGTGGTGTTATTGTGGCATATTAACCCTGGGGTGCCACATAATGGTATTATTTAAAGGCTGGGGGAGTGGACAACCACATCACCTGACACACACAACAACAGCTCACCTGAGCCACAGCCAGACCATGGACCGCAATACAGCTACTGCAACTAACATTAACCCCAAAAGCCACCAGCAAAAGTAAACACATTTAAACATTGCAGAACAGTTCCCAGAGACCTCAGAGCAGACTACATGTGACTCATGGGCAGCATAAATCATATGCTTGCTACTTTATTACAGTTGTGTATGCTATATTGTGAAATGCAACGTATTTCAAAGAATATATACCTTGAAGAGCCAATGAGGAACTATTTCTCTTAGGCTGGGGTTCCACATAAGCCTTCAGTCCGTTTTTGGCTTCAGTTTTCTCATTTTTTTTTTCTAAGTCCAAAAACTGACAGAAAACGGATTGGATGTAAAAAACACCCTGTCCGTTTTTCTCTGGAGCTCCAAACATTGCCCTGTCCGTTTTTGAGTCAAAAACGTTGCATGCAACGTTTTTGGCATCAGTTAAAAAACGCATGCGTTTTCATGCGTTTTTTTTTAACATGGGGCCCTATGGGAAACGCATGCGCGAACGCATGGCATATGCGCACTTGCGTTTGCGCATGCGTTCGCGCATGCGTTTTTTTAATGAAAAGTCCAAAAATGTTCAGGGTATGCTAAAGACGAAAAAAACGTATTTAGAAGAATCATATCCTTGAAAAAAGGACTATTGTCGCTTAGGTGACTA